>CANUFD010000023.1:0-107191 GCA_948107695.1 Meliscaeva auricollis
TCGAGTATCGACATCGAGTATCGACATCGAGTATCGACTTCGAGTATCAACATCGAGTATCGACTTCGAGTATCGACATCGAGTATCGACATCGAGTATCGACATCGAGTATCGACATCGAGTATCGACATCGAGTATCGACTTCGAGTATCGACATCGAGTATCGACATCGAGTATCGACATCGAGTATCGACATCGAGTATCGACATCGAGTATCGACATCGAGTATCGACTTCGAGTATCGACATCGAGTATCGACATCGGAGTATCGACATCGAGTATCGACATCGAGTATCGACTTCGAGTATCGACATCGAGTATCAACATCGAACATCGACATCGAGTATCGACATCGAGTATCGACATCGAGTATCGACATCGAGTATCGACATCGAGTATCGACATCGAGTATCGACATCGAGTATCGACATCGAGTATCGACATCGAGTATCGACATCGAGTATCGACATCGAGTATCGACATCGAGTATCGACATCGAGTATCGACATCGAGTATCGACATCGAGTATCGACATCGAGTATCGACATCGAGTATCGACATCGAGTATCGACATCGAGTATCGACATCGAGTATCGACATCGAGTATCGACATCGAGTATCGACATCGAGTATCGACATCGAGTATCGACATCGAGTATCGACATCGAGTTCGACATCGACATCGAGTATCGACATCGAGTATCGACATCGAGTATCGACATCGAGTATCGACATCGAGTATCGACATCGAGTATCGACATCGAGTATCGACATCGAGTATCGACATCGAGTATCGACATCGAGTATCGACATCGAGTATCGACATCGAGTATCGACATCGAGTATCGACATCGAGTATCGACATCGAGTATCGTAATCAGTATCGACTTCGAGTATCGACATCGAGTACCGACATCGAGTATCGACATCGAGTATCGACATCGAGTATCGACATCGAGTATCGACATCGAGTATCGACATCGAGTATCGACATCGAGTATCGACATCGAGTATCGACATCGAGTATCGACATCGAGTATCGACATCGAGTATCGACATCGAGTATCGACATCGAGTATCGACATCGAGTATCGACATCGAGTATCGACATCGAGTATCGACATCGAGTATCGACATCGAGTATCGACATCGAGTATCGACATCGAGTATCGACATCGAGTATCGACATCGAGTATCGACATCGAGTATCGACATCGAGTATCGACATCGAGTATCGACCATCGAGTATCGACATCGAGTATCGACATCGAGTATCGACATCGAGTATCGACATCGAGTATCGACATCGAGTATCGACATCGAGTATCGACATCGAGTATCGACATCGAGTATCGACATCGAGTATCGACATCGAGTATCGACATCGAGTATCGACATCGAGTATCGACATCGAGTATCGACATCGAGTATCGACATCGAGTATCGACATCGAGTATCGACATCGAGTATCGACATCGAGTATCGACATCGAGTATCGACATCGAGTATCGACATCGAGTATCGACATCGAGTATCGACATCGAGTTCGACATCGAGTATCGATCGACATCGAGTATCGACATCGAGTATCGACATCGAGTATCGACATCGAGTATCGACATCGAGTATCGACATCGAGTATCGACATCGAGTATCGACATCGAGTATCGACATCGAGTATCGACATCGAGTATCGACATCGAGTATCGACATCGAGTATCGACATCGAGTATCGACATCGAGTATCGACATCGAGTATCGACATCGAGTATCGACTTCGAGTATCGACATCGAGTATCGACTTCGAGTATCGACATCGAGTATCGACATCGAGTATCGACATCGAGTATCGACATCGAGTATCGACATCGAGTATCGACTTCGAGTATCGACATCGAGTATCGACATCGAGTATCGACTTCGAGTATCGACATCGAGTATCGACATCGAGTATCGACATCGAGTATCGACATCGAGTATCGACTTCGAGTATCGACATCGAGTATCGACATCGAGTATCGACATCGAGTATTGACATCGAGTATCGACATCGAGTATCGACATCGAGTATCGACATCGAGCATCGACATCGAGTATCGACATCGAGTATCGACATCGAGTATCGACATCGAGTATCGACATCGAGTATCGACATCGAGTATCGACATCGAGTATCGACATCGAGTATCGACATCGAGTATCGACTTCGAGTATCGACTTCGAGTATCGACATCGAGTATCGACATCGAGTATCGACATCGAGTATTGACATCGAGTATCGACATCGAGTATCGACATCGAGTATCGACATCGAGTATCGACATCGAGTATCGACATCGAGTGTCGACATCGAGTATCGACTTCGAGTATCGACATCGAGTATCGACATCGAGTATCGACATCGAGTATCGACATCGAGTATCGACTTCGAGTATCGACATCGAGTATCGACATCGAGTATCGACATCGAGTATTGACATCGAGTATCGACATCGAGTATCGACATCGAGTATCGACATCGAGCATCGACATCGAGTATCGACATCGAGTATCGACATCGAGTATCGACATCGAGTATCGACATCGAGTATCGACATCGAGTATCGACATCGAGTATCGACATCGAGTATCGACATCGAGTATCGACTTCGAGTATCGACTTCGAGTATCGACATCGAGTATCGACATCGAGTATCGACATCGAGTATCGACATCGAGTATCGACATCGAGTATCGACATCGAGTATCGACATCGAGTATCGACATCGAGTATCGACATCGAGTATCGACATCGAGTATCGACTTCGAGTATCGACATCGAGTATCGACATCGAGTATCGACATCGAGTATTGACATCGAGTATCGACATCGAGTATCGACATCGAGTATCGACATCGAGTATCGACATCGAGTATCGACATCGAGTATCGACATCGAGTATCGACATCGAGTATCGACATCGAGTATCGACATCGAGTATCGACATCGAGTATCGACATCGAGTATCGAGATCGAGTATCGACATCGAGTATCGACATCGAGTATCGTAATCAACTATCGACTTCGAGTATCGACATCGAGTATCGACATCGACTATCGACATCGAGTATCGACTTCGAGTATCGACTTCGAGTATCGACATCGAGTATCGACATCGAGTATCGACATCGAGTATCGACATCGAGTATCGACATCGAGTATCGACATCGAGTATCGACATCGAGTATCGACATCGAGTATCGACATCGAGTATCGACATCGAGTATCGACATCGAGTATCGACATCGAGTATCGACATCGAGTATCGACATCGAGTATCGACATCGAGTATTGACATCGAGTATCGTAATCAAGTATCGACTTCGAGTATCGACATCGAGTATCGACATCGAGTATCGACATCGAGTATCGACATCGAGTATCGACATCGAGTATCGACATCGAGTATCGACATCGAGTATCGACATCGAGTATCGACATCGAGTATCGACATCGAGTATCGACTTCGAGTATCGACATCGAGTATCGACATCGAGTATTGACATCGAGTATCGACATCGAGTATCGTAATCAAGTATCGACATCGAGTATCGACATCGAGTATCGACATCGAGTATCGACATCGAGTATCGACATCGAGTATCGACTTCGAGTATCAACATCGAGTATCGACTTCGAGTATCGACATCGAGTATCGACATCGAGTATCGACATCGAGTATCGACATCGAGTATCGACATCGAGTATCGACTTCGAGTATCGACATCGAGTATCGACATCGAGTATCGACATCGAGTATCGACATCGAGTATCGACATCGAGTATCGACATCGAGTATCGACATCGAGTATCGACATCGAGTATCGACATCGAGTATCGACATCGAGTATCGACTTCGAGTATCGACATCGAGTATCGACATCGAGTATCGACATCGAGTATCGACATCGAGTATCGACATCGAGTATCGACATCGAGTATCGACATCGAGTATCGACATCGAGTATCGACATCGAGTATCGACATCGAGTATCGACATCGAGTATCGACATCGAGTATCGACATCGAGTATCGACTTCGAGTATCGACATCGAGTATCGACATCGAGTATCGACATCGAGTATCGACATCGAGTATCGACATCGAGTATCGACATCGAGTATCGACATGGAGTATCGACATCGAGTATCGACATCGAGTATCGACTTCGAGTATCGACATCGAGTATCGACATCGAGTATCGACATCGAGTATCGACATCGAGTATCGACATCGAGTATCGTAATCAAGTATCGACTTCGAGTATCGACATCGAGTATCGACATCGACTATCGACATCGAGTATCGACTTCGAGTATCGACTTCGAGTATCGACATCGAGTATCGACATCGAGTATCGACATCGAGTATCGACATCGAGTATCGACATCGAGTATCGACATCGAGTATCGACTTCGAGTATCGACATCGAGTATCGACATCGAGTATCGACATCGAGTATTGACATCGAGTATCGACATCGAGTATCGTAATCAAGTATCGACATCGAGTATCGACATCGAGTATCGACATCGAGTATCGACATCGAGTATCGACTTCGAGTATCAACATCGAGTATCGACTTCGAGTATCGACATCGAGTATCGACATCGAGTATCGACATCGAGTATCGACATCGAGTATCGACATCGAGTATCGACTTCCAGTATCGACATCGAGTATCAACATCGAGTATCGACATCGAGTATCGACATCGAGTATCGACATCGAGTATCGACATCGAGTATCGACTTCGAGTATCGACATCGAGTATCGACATCGAGTATCGACATCGAGTATCGACATCGAGTATCGACTTCGAGTATCGACAACGAGTATCGACATCGAGTATCGACATCGAGTATTGACATCGAGTATCGACATCGAGTATCGACATCGAGTATCGACATCGAGTATCGACATCGAGTATCGACATCGAGTATCGACATCGAGTATCGACATCGAGTATCGACATCGAGTATTCGACATCGAGTATCGACATCGAGTCGATCGACATCGAGTATCGACATCGAGTATCGACATCGAGTATCGACATCGAGTATCGACATCGAGTATCGACATCGAGTATCGACATCGAGTATCGACATCGAGTATCGACATCGAGTATCGACATCGAGTATCGTAATCAAGTATCGACTTCGAGTATCGCCATCAAGTATCGACATCGACTATCGACATCGAGTATCGACTTCGAGTATCGACTTCGAGTATCGACATCGAGTATCTACATCGAGTATCGACATCGAGTATCGACATCGAGTATCGACATCGAGTATCGACATCGAGTATCGACATCGAGTATCGACATCGAGTATCGACATCGAGTATCGACATCGAGTATCGACATCGAGTATCGACATCGAGTATCGACATCGAGTATCGACATCGAGTATCGACTTCGAGTATCGACATCGAGTATCGACATCGAGTATCGACATCGAGTATTGACATCGAGTATCGACATCGAGTATCGACATCGAGTATCGACATCGAGTATCGACATCGAGTATCGACATCGAGTATCGACATCGAGTATCGACATCGAGTATCGACATCGAGTATCGAGATCGAGTATCGACATCGAGTATCGACATCGAGTATCGACATCCGAGTATCGACATCGAGTATCGTAATCAAGTATCGACTTCGAGTATCGACATCGAGTATCGACATCGAGTATCGACATCGAGTATCGACATCGAGTATCGACATCGAGTATCGACATCGAGTATCGACATCGAGTATCGACATCGAGTATCGACATCGAGTATCGACATCGAGTATCGACATCGAGTATCGACATCGAGTATCGACATCGAGTATTGACATCGAGTATCGTAATCAAGTATCGACTTCGAGTATCGACATCGAGTATCGACATCGAGTATCGACATCGAGTATCGACATCGAGTATCGACATCGAGTATCGACATCGAGTATCGACATCGAGTATCGACATCGAGTATCGACATCGAGTATCGACTTCGAGTATCGACATCGAGTATCGACATCGAGTATTGACATCGAGTATCGACATCGAGTATCGTAATCAAGTATCGACATCGAGTATCGACATCGAGTATCGACATCGAGTATCGACATCGAGTATCGACATCGAGTATCGACTTCGAGTATCAACATCGAGTATCGACTTCGAGTATCGACATCGAGTATCGACATCGAGTATCGACATCGAGTATCGACATCGAGTATCGACATCGAGTATCGACTTCGAGTATCGACATCGAGTATCGACATCGAGTATCGACATCGAGTATCGACATCGAGTATCGACATCGAGTATCGACATCGAGTATCGACATCGAGTATCGACTTCGAGTATCGACATCGAGTATCGACATCGAGTATCGACATCGAGTATCGACATCGAGTATCGACATCGAGTATCGACATCGAGTATCGACATCGAGTATCGACATCGAGTATCGACATCGAGTATCGACATCGAGTATCGACATCGAGTATCGACATCGAGTATCGACATCGAGTATCGACATCGAGTATCGACTTCGAGTATCGACATCGAGTATCGACATCGAGTATCAACATCGAGTATCGACATCGAGTATCGACATCGAGTATCGACATCGAGTATCGACATCGAGTATCGACATCGAGTATCGACATCGAGTATCGACTTCGAGTATCGACATCGAGTATCGACATCGAGTATCGACATCGAGTATCGACATCGAGTATCGTAATCAAGTATCGACTTCGAGTATCGACATCGAGTATCGACATCGACTATCGACATCGAGTATCGACTTCGAGTATCGACTTCGAGTATCGACATCGAGTATCGACATCGAGTATCGACATCGAGTATCGACATCGAGTATCGACATCGAGTATCGACATCGAGTATCGACTTCGAGTATCGACATCGAGTATCGACATCGAGTATCGACATCGAGTATTGACATCGAGTATCGACATCGAGTATCGTAATCAAGTATCGACATCGAGTATCGACATCGAGTATCGACATCGAGTATCGACATCGAGTATCGACTTCGAGTATCAACATCGAGTATCGACTTCGAGTATCGACATCGAGTATCGACATCGAGTATCGACATCGAGTATCGACATCGAGTATCGACATCGAGTATCGACTTCCAGTATCGACATCGAGTATCAACATCGAGTATCGACATCGAGTATCGACATCGAGTATCGACATCGAGTATCGACATCGAGTATCGACTTCGAGTATCGACATCGAGTATCGACATCGAGTATCGACATCGAGTATCGACATCGAGTATCGACTTCGAGTATCGACAACGAGTATCGACATCGAGTATCGACATCGAGTATTGACATCGAGTATCGACATCGAGTATCGACATCGAGTATCGACATCGAGTATCGACATCGAGTATCGACATCGAGTATCGACATCGAGTATCGACATCGAGTATCGACATCGAGTATCGACATCGAGTATCGACATCGAGTATCGACATCGAGTATCGACATCGAGTATCGACATCGAGTATCGACATCGAGTATCGACATCGAGTATCGACATCGAGTATCGACATCGAGTATCGACATCGAGTATCGACATCGAGTATCGTAATCAAGTATCGACTTCGAGTATCGCCATCAAGTATCGACATCGACTATCGACATCGAGTATCGACTTCGAGTATCGACTTCGAGTATCGACATCGAGTATCTACATCGAGTATCGACATCGAGTATCGACATCGAGTATCGACATCGAGTATCGACATCGAGTATCGACATCGAGTATCGACATCGAGTATCGACATCGAGTATCGACATCGAGTATCGACATCGAGTATCGACATCGAGTATCGACATCGAGTATCGACATCGAGTATCGACATCGAGTATCGACATCGAGTATCGTAATCAAGTATCGACTTCGAGTATCGACATCGAGTATCGACATCGACTATCGACATCGAGTATCGACTTCGAGTATCGACTTCGAGTATCGACATCTAGTATCGACATCGAGTATCGACATCGAGTATCGACATCGAGTATCGACATCGAGTATCGACATCGAGTATCGACATCGAGTATCGACATCGAGTATCGACATCGAGTATTGACATCGAGTATCGACATCGAGTATCGTAATCAAGTATCGACATCGAGTATCGACATCGAGTATCGACATCGAGTATCGACATCGAGTATCGACATCGAGTATCGACATCGAGTATCGACTTCGAGTATCAACATCGAGTATCGACTTCGAGTATCGACATCGAGTATCGACATCGAGTATCGACATCGAGTATCGACATCGAGTATCGACATCGAGTATCGACATCGAGTATTGACATCGAGTATCGACATCGAGTATCGACATCGAGTATCGACATCGAGTATCGACATCGAGTATCGACATCGAGTATCGACATCGAGTATCGACATCGAGTATCGACTTCGAGTATCGACATCGAGTATCGACATCGAGTATCGACATCGAGTATCGACATCGAGTATCGACTTCGAGTATCGACATCGAGTATCGACATCGAGTATCGACATCGAGTATTGACATCGAGTATCGACATCGAGTATCGACATCGAGTATCGACATCGAGTATCGACATCGAGTATCGACATCGAGTATCGACATCGAGTATCGACATCGAGTATCGACATCGAGTATCGACATCGAGTATCGACATCGAGTATCGACATCGAGTATCGACATCGAGTATCGAGATCGAGTATCGACATCGAGTATCGACATCGAGTATCGACATCGAGTATCGACATCGAGTATCGACATCGAGTATCGTAATCAAGTATCGACTTCGAGTATCGACATCGAGTATCGACATCGACTATCGACATCGAGTATCGACTTCGAGTATCGACTTCGAGTATCGACATCGAGTATCGACATCGAGTATCGACATCGAGTATCGACATCGAGTATCGACATCGAGTATCGACATCGAGTATCGACATCGAGTATCGACATCGAGTATCGACTTCGAGTATCGACATCGAGTATCGACATCGAGTATCGACATCGAGTATCGACATCGAGTATCGACATCGAGTATCGACATCGAGTATCGACATCGAGTATCGACATCGAGTATCGACATCGAGTATCGACATCGAGTATCGACATCGAGTATCGACATCGAGTATCGACATCGAGTATCGACATCGAGTATCGACATCGAGTATCGACATCGAGTATCGACATCGAGTATCGACATCGAGTATCGACATCGAGTATCGACATCGAGTATCGACATCGAGTATCGACATCGAGTATCGTAATCAAGTATCGACATCGAGTATCGACATCGAGTATCGACATCGAGTATCGACATCGAGTATCGACATCGAGTATCGACATCGAGTATCGACTTCGAGTATCAACATCGAGTATCGACTTCGAGTATCGACATCGAGTATCGACATCGAGTATCGACATCGAGTATCGACATCGAGTATCGACATCGAGTATCGACTTCGAGTATCGACATCGAGTATCGACATCGAGTATCGACATCGAGTATCGACATCGAGTATCGACTTCGAGTATCGACATCGAGTATCGACATCGAGTATCGACATCGAGTATCGACATCGACTATCGACATCGAGTATCGACTTCGAGTATCGACTTCGAGTATCGACATCGAGTATCGACATCGAGTATCGACATCGAGTATCGACATCGAGTATCGACATCGAGTATCGACTTCGAGTATCGACATCGAGTATCGACATCGAGTATCGACATCGAGTATTGACATCGAGTATTGACATCGAGTATCGACATCGAGTATCGACATCGAGCATCGACATCGAGTATCGACATCGAGTATCGACATCGAGTATCGACATCGAGTATCGACATCGAGTATCGACATCGAGTATCGACATCGAGTATCGACATCGAGTATCGACATCGAGTATCGACATCGAGTATCGACTTCGAGTATCGACATCGAGTATCGACATCGAGTATCGACATCGAGTATTGACATCGAGTATCGACATCGAGTATCGACATCGAGTATCGACATCGAGTATCGACATCGAGTATCGACATCGAGTATCGACATCGAGTATCGACATCGAGTATCGACATCGAGTATCGACATTGAGTATCGACTTCGAGTATCGACATCGAGTATCGACATCGAGTATCGACATCGAGTATTGACATCGAGTATCGACATCGAGTATCGACATCGAGTATCGACATCGAGTATCGACATCGAGTATCGACATCGAGTATCGACATCGAGTATCGACATCGAGTATCGAGATCGAGTATCGACATCGAGTATCGACATCGAGTATCGACATCGAGTATCGACATCGAGTATCGTAATCAAGTATCGACATCGAGTATCGACATCGAGTATCGACATCGACTATCGACATCGAGTATCGACTTCGAGTATCGACTTCGAGTATCGACATCGAGTATCGACATCGAGTATCGACATCGAGTATCGACATCGAGTATCGACATCGAGTATCGACATCGAGTATCGACATCGAGTATCGACATCGAGTATCGACATCGAGTATCGACTTCGAGTATCGACATCGAGTATCGACATCGAGTATCGACATCGAGTATCGACATCGAGTATCGACATCGAGTATCGACATCGAGTATCGACATCGAGTATCGACATCGAGTATCGACATCGAGTATCGACATCGAGTATCGACATCGAGTATCGACATCGAGTATCGACATCGAGTATCGACATCGAGTATCGACTTCGAGTATCGACATCGAGTATCGACATCGAGTATCGACATCGAGTATTGACATCGAGTATCGACATCGAGTATCGACATCGAGTATCGACTTCGAGTATCGACATCGAGTATCGACATCGAGTATCGACATCGAGTATTGACATCGAGTATCGACATCGAGTATCGACATCGAGTATCGACATCGAGTATCGACATCGAGTATCGACATCGAGTATCGACATCGAGTATCGACATCGAGTATCGACATCGAGTATCGAGATCGAGTATCGACATCGAGTATCGACATCGAGTATCGACATCGAGTATCGACATCGAGTATCGACATCGAGTATCGACATCGAGTATCGTAATCAAGTATCGACTTCGAGTATCGACATCGAGTATCGACATCGACTATCGACATCGAGTATCGACTTCGAGTATCGACTTCGAGTATCGACATCGAGTATCGACATCGAGTATCGACATCGAGTATCGACATCGAGTATCGACATCGAGTATCGACATCGAGTATCGACATCGAGTATCGACATCGAGTATCGACTTCGAGTATCGACATCGAGTATCGACATCGAGTATCGACATCGAGTATCGACATCGAGTATCGACATCGAGTATCGACATCGAGTATCGACATCGAGTATCGACATCGAGTATCGACATCGAGTATCGACATCGAGTATCGACATCGAGTATCGACATCGAGTATCGACATCGAGTATCGTAATCAAGTATCGACTTCGAGTATCGACATCGAGTATCGACATCGAGTATCGACATCGAGTATCGACATCGAGTATCGACATCGAGTATCGACATCGAGTATCGACATCGAGTATCGTAATCAAGTATCGACATCGAGTATCGACATCGAGTATCGACTTCGAGTATCAACATCGAGTATCGACTTCGAGTATCGACATCGAGTATCGACATCGAGTATCGACATCGAGTATCGACATCGAGTATCGACATCGAGTATCGACATCGAGTATCGACATCGAGTATCGACATCGAGTATCGACATCGAGTATCGACATCGAGTATCGACATCGAGTATCGACATCGACATCGAGTATCGACATCGAGTATCGACATCGAGTATCGACATCGAGTATCGACATCGAGTATCGACATCGAGTATCGACATCGAGTATCGACTTCGAGTATCGACATCGAGTATCGACATCGAGTATCGACATCGAGTATTGACATCGAGTATCGACATCGAGTATCGACATCGAGTATCGACATCGAGCATCGACATCGAGTATCGACATCGAGTATCGACATCGAGTATCGACATCGAGTATCGACATCGAGTATCGACATCGAGTATCGACATCGAGTATCGACATCGAGTATCGAGATCGAGTATCGACATCGAGTATCGACATCGAGTATCGACATCGAGTATCGACATCGAGTATCGTAATCAAGTATCGACTTCGAGTATCGACATCGAGTATCGACATCGAGTATCGACTTCGAGTATCGACATCGAGTATCGACATCGAGTATCGACATCGAGTATCGACTTCGAGTATCGACATCGAGTATCGACATCGAGTATCGACATCGAGTATCGACATCGAGTATCGACATCGAGTATCGACATCGAGTATCGACATCGAGTATCGACATCGAGTATCGACATCGAGTATCGACATCGAGTATCGAGATCGAGTATCGACATCGAGTATCGACATCGAGTATCGACATCGAGTATCGACATCGAGTATCGTAATCAAGTATCGACTTCGAGTATCGACATCGAGTATCGACATCGACTATCTACATCGAGTATCGACTTCGAGTATCGACTTCGAGTATCGACATCGAGTATCGACATCGAGTATCGACATCGAGTATCGACATCGAGTATCGACATCGAGTATCGACATCGAGTATCGACATCGAGTATCGACATCGAGTATCGACTTCGAGTATCGACATCGAGTATCGACATCGAGTATCGACATCGAGTATCGACATCGAGTATCGACATCGAGTATCGACATCGAGTATCGACATCGAGTATCGACATCGAGTATCGACATCGAGTATCGACATCGAGTATCGACATCGAGTATCGACATCGATTATCGACATCGAGTATCGACATCGAGTATTGACATCGAGTATCGTAATCAAGTATCGACTTCGAGTATCGACATCGAGTATCGACATCGAGTATCGACATCGAGTATCGTAATCAAGTATCGACATCGAGTATCGACATCGAGTATCGACATCGAGTATCGACATCGAGTATCGACATCGAGTATCGACTTCGAGTATCAACATCGAGTATCGACTTCGAGTATCGACATCGAGTATCGACATCGAGTATCGACATCGAGTATCGACATCGAGTATCGAAATCGAGTATCGACATCGAGTATCGACATCGAGCATCGACATCGAGTATCGACATCGAGTATCGACATCGAGTATCGACATCGAGTATCGACATCGAGTATCGACATCGAGTATCGACATCGAGTATCGACATCGAGTATCGAGATCGAGTATCGACATCGAGTATCGACATCGAGTATCGACATCGAGTATCGACATCGAGTATCGACATCGAGTATCGACATCGAGTATCGACATCGAGTATCGACATCGAGTATCGACATCGAGTATCGACATCGAGTATCGACATCGAGTATCGACATCGAGTATCGTAATCAAGTATCGACATCGAGTATCGACATCGAGTATCGACATCGAGTATCGACATCGAGTATCGACATCGAGTATCGACTTCGAGTATCGACATCGAGTATCGACTTCGAGTATCGACATCGAGTATCGACATCGAGTATCGACATCGAGTATTGACATCGAGTATCGACATCGAGTATCGACATCGAGTATCGACATCGAGTATCGACATCGAGTATCGACTTCGAGTATCGACATCGAGTATCGACATCGAGTATCGACATCGAGTATCGACATCGAGTATCGACATCGAGTATCGACATCGAGTATCGACATCGAGTATCGACTTCGAGTATCGACATCGAGTATCGACATCGAGTATCGACATCGAGTATCGACATCGAGTATCGACTTCGAGTATCGACATCGAGTATCGACATCGAGTATCGACATCGAGTATTGACATCGAGTATCGACATCGAGTATCGACATCGAGTATCGACATCGAGCATCGACATCGAGTATCGACATCGAGTATTGACATCGAGTATCGACATCGAGTATCGACATCGAGTATCGACATCGAGTATCGACATCGAGTATCGACATCGAGTATAGAGATCGAGTATCGACATCGAGTATCGACTTCGAGTATCGACATCGAGTATCGACTTCGAGTATCGACATCGAGTATCGACATCGAGTATCGACATCGAGTATTGACATCGAGTATCGACATCGAGTATCGACATCGAGTATCGACATCGAGTATCGACATCGAGTATCGACTTCGAGTATCGACATCGAGTATCGACATCGAGTATCGACATCGAGTATCGACATCGAGTATCGACATCGAGTATCGACATCGAGTATCGACTTCGAGTATCGACATCGAGTATCGACATCGAGTATCGACATCGAGTATCGACATCGAGTATCGACTTCGAGTATCGACATCGAGTATCGACATCGAGTATCGACATCGAGTATTGACATCGAGTATCGACATCGAGTATCGACATCGAGTATCGACATCGAGCATCGACATCGAGTATCGACATCGAGTATCGACATCGAGTATCGACATCGAGTATCGACATCGAGTATCGACATCGAGTATCGACATCGAGTATCGACATCGAGTATCGACATCGAGTATCGAGATCGAGTATCGACATCGAGTATCGACATCGAGTATCGACATCGAGTATCGACATCGAGTATCGACATCGAGTATCGTAATCAAGTATCGACTTCGAGTATCGACATCGAGTATCGACATCGAGTATCGACTTCGAGTATCGACATCGAGTATCGACATCGAGTATCGACATCGAGTATCGACTTCGAGTATCGACATCGAGTATCGACATCGAGTATCGACATCGAGTATCGACATCGAGTATCGACATCGAGTATCGACATCGAGTATCGACATCGAGTATCGACATCGAGTATCGTAATCAAGTATCGACATCGAGTATCGACATCGAGTATCGACATCGAGTATCGACATCGAGTATCGACATCGAGTATCGACATCGAGTATTGACATCGAGTATCGACATCGAGTATCGACATCGAGTATCGACATCGAGTATCGACATCGAGTATTGACATCGAGTATCGACATCGAGTATCGACATCGAGTATCGACTTCGAGTATCGACATCGAGTATCGACATCGAGTATCGACATCGAGTATCGACATCGAGTATCGACATCGAGTATCGACATCGAGTATCGACATCGAGTATCGACATCGAGTATCGACATCGAGTATCGTAATCAAGTATCGACATCGAGTATCGACATCGAGTATCGACATCGAGTATCGACATCGAGTATCGACATCGAGTATCGACATCGAGTATTGACATCGAGTATCGACATCGAGTATCGACATCGAGTATCGACATCGAGCATCGACATCGAGTATCGACATCGAGTATCGACATCGAGTATCGACATCGAGTATCGACATCGAGTATCGACATCGAGTATCGACATCGAGTATCGACATCGAGTATCGACATCGAGTATCGAGATCGAGTATCGACATCGAGTATCGACATCGAGTATCGACATCGAGTATCGACATCGAGTATCGTAATCAAGTATCGACTTCGAGTATCGACATCGAGTATCGACATCGAGTATCGACTTCGAGTATCGACATCGAGTATCGACATCGAGTATCGACATCGAGTATCGACATCGAGTATCGACATCGAGTATCGACATCGAGTATCGTAATCAAGTATCGACATCGAGTATCGACATCGAGTATCGACATCGAGTATCGACATCGAGTATCGACATCGAGTATCGACATCGAGTATCGACATCGAGTATCGTAATCAAGTATCGACTTCGAGTATCGACATCGAGTATCGACATCGAGTATCGACATCGAGTATCGACATCGAGTATCGACATCGAGTATCGACATCGAGTATCGACATCGAGTATCGACATCGAGTATCGACATCGAGTATCGACATCGAGTATCGTAATCAAGTATCGACATCGAGTATCGACATCGAGTATCGACATCGAGTATCGACATCGAGTATCGACATCGAGTATCGACATCGAGTATCGACTTCGAGTATCAACATCGAGTATCGACTTCGAGTATCGACATCGAGTATCGACATCGAGTATCGACATCGAGTATCGACATCGAGTATCGACATCGAGTATCGACATCGAGTATCGACATCGAGTATCGTAATCAAGTATCGACATCGAGTATCGACATCGAGTATCGACATCGAGTATCGACATCGACTATCGACATCGAGTATCGACTTCGAGTATCAACATCGAGTATCGACTTCGAGTATCGACATCGAGTATCGACATCGAGTATCGACATCGAGTATCGACATCGAGTATCGACATCGAGTATAGACATCGAGTATCGACATCGAGTATCGACATCGAGTATCGACATCGAGTATCGACATCGAGTATCGACATCGAGTATCGACATCGAGTATCGACATCGAGTATCGACATCGAGTATCGACATCGAGTATCGACATCGAGTATCGACATCGAGTATCGACATCGAGTATCGACTTCGAGTATCGACATCGAGTATCGACATCGAGTATCGACATCGAGTATTGACATCGAGTATCGACATCGAGTATCGACATCGAGTATCGACATCGAGCATCGACATCGAGTATCGACATCGAGTATCGACATCGAGTATCGACATCGAGTATCGACATCGAGTATCGACATCGAGTATCGACATCGAGTATCGACATCGAGTATCGACATCGAGTATCGACATCGAGTATCGACATCGAGCATCGACATCGAGTATCGACATCGAGTATCGACATCGAGTATCGACATCGAGTATCGACATCGAGTATCGACATCGAGTATCGACATCGAGTATCGACATCGAGTATCGACATCGAGTATCGACATCGAGTATCGACATCGAGTATCGACATCGAGTATCGACATCGAGTATCGACATCGAGTATCGACATCGAGTATCGACATCGAGTATCGACATCGAGTATCGACATCGAGTATCGACATCGAGTATCGACATCGAGTATCGACTTCGAGTATCGACATCGAGTATCGACATCGAGTATCGACATCGAGTATTGACATCGAGTATCGACATCGAGTATCGACATCGAGTATCGACATCGAGCATCGACATCGAGTATCGACATCGAGTATCGACATCGAGTTTCGACATCGAGTATCGACATCGAGTATCGACATCGAGTATCGACATCGAGTATCGACATCGAGTATCGACATCGAGTATCGACATCGAGTATCGACATCGAGTATCGACTTCGAGTATCGACATCGAGTATCGACATCGAGTATCGACATCGAGTATCGACATCGAGTATCGACTTCGAGTATCGACATCGAGTATCGACATCGAGTATCGACATCGAGTATTGACATCGAGTATCGACATCGAGTATCGACATCGAGTATCGACATCGAGCATCGACATCGAGTATCGACATCGAGTATCGACATCGAGTATCGACATCGAGTATCGACATCGAGTATCGACATCGAGTATCGACATCGAGTATCGACATCGAGTATCGAGATCGAGTATCGACATCGAGTATCGACATCGAGTATCGACATCGAGTATCGACATCGAGTATCGTAATCAAGTATCGACTTCGAGTATCGACATCGAGTATCGACATCGAGTATCGACTTCGAGTATCGACATCGAGTATCGACATCGAGTATCGACATCGAGTATTGACATCGAGTATCGACATCGAGTATCGACATCGAGTATCGACATCGAGTATCGACATCGAGTATCGACATCGAGTATCGACATCGAGTATCGACATCGAGTATCGACATCGAGTATCGACATCGAGTATCGACATCGAGTATCGACATCGAGTATCGACATCGAGTATCTACATCGAGTATCGACATCGAGTATCGACATCGAGTATCGACATCGAGTATCGACATCGAGTATCGACATCGAGTATCGACATCGAGTATCGACTTCGAGTATCGACATCGAGTATCGACATCGAGTATCGACATCGAGTATCGACATCGAGTATCGACATCGAGTATCGACATCGAGTATCGACATCGAGTATCGACTTCGAGTATCGACATCGAGTATCGACATCGAGTATCGACATCGAGTATCGACATCGAGTATCGACATCGAGTATCGACATCGAGTATCGACTTCGAGTATCGACATCGAGTATCGACATCGAGTATCGACATCGAGTATTGACATCGAGTATCGACATCGAGTATCGACATCGAGTATCGACATCGAGCATCGACATCGAGTATCGAGATCGAGTATCGACATCGAGTATCGACATCGAGTATCGACATCGAGTATCGACATCGAGTATCGACATCGAGTATCGAGATCGAGTATCGACATCGAGTATCGACATCGAGTATCGACATCGAGTATCGACATCGAGTATCGACATCGAGTATTGACATCGAGTATCGTAATCAAGTATCGACTTCGAGTATCGACATCGAGTATCGACATCGAGTATCGACTTCGAGTATCGACATCGAGTATCGACATCGAGTATCGACATCGAGTATTGACATCGAGTATCGACATCGAGTATCGACATCGAGTATCGACTTCGAGTATCGACATCGAGTATCGACATCGAGTATCGACATCGAGTATCGACATCGAGTATCGACATCGAGTATCGACATCGAGTATCGACATCGAGTATCGACTTCGAGTATCGACATCGAGTATCGACATCGAGTATCGACATCGAGTATCGACATCGAGTATCGACATCGAGTATCGACATCGAGTATCGACATCGAGTATCGACATCGAGTATCGACATCGAGTATCGACATCGAGTATCGACATCGAGTATCGACATCGAGTATCGACATCGAGTATCGACATCGAGTATCGTAATCAAGTATCGACATCGAGTATCGACATCGAGTATCGACATCGAGTATCGACATCGAGTATCGACATCGAGTATCGACTTCGAGTATCAACATCGAGTATCGACTTCGAGTATCGACATCGAGTATCGACATCGAGTATCGACATCGAGTATCGACATCGAGTATCGACTTCGAGTATCGACATCGAGTATCGACATCGAGTATCGACATCGAGTATCGACATCGAGTATCGACATCGAGTATCGACATCGAGTATCGACATCGAGTATCGACATCGAGTATTGACATCGAGTATCGACATCGAGTATCGACATCGAGTATCGACATCGAGCATCGACATCGAGTATCGACATCGAGTATCGACATCGAGTATCGACATCGAGTATCGACATCGAGTATCGACATCGAGTATCGACATCGAGTATCGACATCGAGTATCGAGATCGAGTATCGACATCGAGTATCGACATCGAGTATCGACATCGAGTATCGACATCGAGTATCGACATCGAGTATCGACTTCGAGTATCGACATCGAGTATCGACATCGAGTATCGACATCGAGTATTGACATCGAGTATCGACATCGAGTATCGACATCGAGTATCGACATCGAGTATCGACATCGAGTATCGACATCGAGTATCGACATCGAGTATCGACATCGAGTATCGACATCGAGTATCGACATCGAGTATCGACATCGAGTATCGACATCGAGTATCGACATCGAGTATCGACATCGAGTATCGACATCGAGTATCGACATCGAGTATCGACATCGAGTATCGACTTCGAGTATCGACATCGAGTATCGACATCGAGTATCGACATCGAGTATCGACATCGAGTATCGACATCGAGTATCGACTTCGAGTATCGACATCGAGTATCGACATCGAGTATCGACATCGAGTATTGACATCGAGTATCGACATCGAGTATCGACATCGAGTATCGGACATCGAGTATCGACATCGAGTATCGTAATCAAGTATCGACTTCGAGTATCGACATCGAGTATCGACATCGAGTATTGACATCGAGTATCGACATCGAGTATCGACTTCGAGTATCGACATCGAGTATCGACATCGAGTATCGACATCGAGTATCGACATCGAGTATCGACATCGAGTATCGACATCGAGTATCGACATCGAGTATCGACATCGAGTATCGACATCGAGTATCGACTTCGAGTATCGACATCGAGTATCGACATCGAGTATCGACATCGAGTATCGACATCGAGTATCGACATCGAGTATCGACATCGAGTATCGACATCGAGTATCGACATCGAGTATCGACATCGAGTATCGACATCGAGTATTGACATCGAGTATCGTAATCAAGTATCGACTTCGAGTATCGACATCGAGTATCGACATCGAGTATCGACATCGAGTATCGACATCGAGTATCGTAATCAAGTATCGACATCGAGTATCGACATCGAGTATCGACATCGAGTATCGACATCGAGTATCGACTTCGAGTATCAACATCGAGTATCGACTTCGAGTATCGACATCGAGTATCGACATCGAGTATCGACATCGAGTATCGACATCGAGTATCGACATCGAGTATCGACTTCGAGTATCGACATCGAGTATCGACATCGAGTATCGACATCGAGTATCGACATCGAGTATCGACATCGAGTATCGACATCGAGTATCGACATCGAGTATCGACTTCGAGTATCGACATCGAGTATCGACATCGAGTATCGACATCGAGTATCGACATCGAGTATCGACTTCGAGTATCGACATCGAGTATCGACATCGAGTATCGACATCGAGTATTGACATCGAGTATCGACATCGAGTATCGACATCGAGTATCGACATCGAGCATCGACATCGAGTATCGACATCGAGTATCGACATCGAGTATCGACATCGAGTATCGACATCGAGTATAGACATCGAGTATCGACATCGAGTATCGACATCGAGTATCGAGATCGAGTATCGACATCGAGTATCGACATCGAGTATCGACATCGAGTATCGACATCGAGTATCGTAATCAAGTATCGACTTCGAGTATCGACATCGAGTATCGACATCGAGTATCGACTTCGAGTATCGACATCGAGTATCGACATCGAGTATCGACATCGAGTATTGACATCGAGTATCGACATCGAGTATCGACATCGAGTATCGACATCGAGTATCGACATCGAGTATCGACATCGAGTATCGACATCGAGTATCGACATCGAGTATCGACATCGAGTATCGACATCGAGTATCGACATCGAGTATCGACATCGAGTATCGACATCGAGTATCGACATCGAGTATCGACATCGAGTATCGACATCGAGTATCGACATCGAGTATCGAGATCGAGTATCGACATCGAGTATCGACATCGAGTATCGACATCGAGTATCGACATCGAGTATCGTAATCAAGTATCGACTTCGAGTATCGACATCGAGTATCGACATCGACTATCGACATCGAGTATCGACTTCGAGTATCGACTTCGAGTATCGACATCGAGTATCGACATCGAGTATCGACATCGAGTATCGACATCGAGTATCGACATCGAGTATCGACATCGAGTATCGACATCGAGTATCGACATCGAGTATCGACATCGAGTATCGACTTCGAGTATCGACATCGAGTATCGACATCGAGTATCGACATCGAGTATCGACATCGAGTATCGACATCGAGTATCGACATCGAGTATCGACATCGAGTATCGACATCGAGTATCGACATCGAGTATCGACATCGAGTATCGACATCGAGTATCGACATCGAGTATCGACATCGAGTATCGACATCGAGTATCGACATCGAGTATCGACATCGAGTATCGACATCGAGTATCGTAATCAAGTATCGACATCGAGTATCGACATCGAGTATCGACATCGAGTATCGACATCGAGTATCGACATCGAGTATCGACTTCGAGTATCAACATCGAGTATCGACTTCGAGTATCGACATCGAGTATCGACATCGAGTATCGACATCGAGTATCGACATCGAGTATCGACATCGAGTATCGACTTCGAGTATCGACATCGAGTATCGACATCGAGTATCGACATCGAGTATCGACATCGAGTATCGACATCGAGTATCGACATCGAGTATCGACATCGAGTATCGACTTCGAGTATCGACATCGAGTATCGACATCGAGTATCGACATCGAGTATTGACATCGAGTATCGACATCGAGTATCGACATCGAGTATCGACATCGACTATCGACATCGAGTATCGACATCGAGTATCGACATCGAGTATCGACATCGAGTATCGACATCGAGTATCGACATCGAGTATCGACATCGAGTATCGACTTCGAGTATCGACATCGAGTATCGACATCGAGTATCGACATCGAGTATTGACATCGAGTATCGACATCGAGTATCGACATCGAGTATCGACATCGAGTATCGACATCGAGTATCGACATCGAGTATCGACATCGAGTATCGACTTCGAGTATCGACATCGAGTATCGACATCGAGTATCGACATCGAGTATTGACATCGAGTATCGACATCGAGTATCGACATCGAGTATCGACATCGAGTATCGACATCGAGTATCGACATCGA
Source organism: Meliscaeva auricollis (assembly GCA_948107695.1). Lineage (NCBI taxonomy): Eukaryota > Metazoa > Arthropoda > Insecta > Diptera > Syrphidae > Meliscaeva > Meliscaeva auricollis. The sequence goes on from CANUFD010000023.1 coordinate 22,606, forward strand.
GTATCGACATCGAGTATCGACTTCGAGTATCGACATCGAGTATCGACATCGAGTATCGACATCGAGTATCGACATCGAGTATCGACATCGAGTATCGACATCGAGTATCGACATCGAGTATCGACATCGAGTATCGACATCGAGTATCGACATCGAGTATCGACATCGAGTATCGACATCGAGTATCGACATCGAGTATCGACATCGAGTATCGACATCGAGTATTGACATCGAGTATCGTAATCAAGTATCGACTTCGAGTATCGACATCGAGTATCGACATCGAGTATCGACATCGAGTATCGACATCGAGTATCGTAATCAAGTATCGACATCGAGTATCGACATCGAGTATCGACATCGAGTATCGACATCGAGTATCGACATCGAGTATCGACTTCGAGTATCAACATCGAGTATCGACTTCGAGTATCGACATCGAGTATCGACATCGAGTATCGACATCGAGTATCGACATCGAGTATCGACATCGAGTATCGACTTCGAGTATCGACATCGAGTATCGACATCGAGTATCGACATCGAGTATCGACATCGAGTATCGACATCGAGTATCGACATCGAGTATCGACTTCGAGTATCGACATCGACTATCGACATCGAGTATCGACTTCGAGTATCGACTTCGAGTATCGACATCGAGTATCGACATCGAGTATCGACATCGAGTATCGACATCGAGTATCGACATCGAGTATCGACATCGAGTATCGACATCGAGTATCGACATCGAGTATCGACATCGAGTATCGACTTCGAGTATCGACATCGAGTATCGACATCGAGTATCGACATCGAGTATCGACATCGAGTATCGACATCGAGTATCGACATCGAGTATCGACATCGAGTATCGACATCGAGTATCGACATCGAGTATCGACATCGAGTATCGACATCGAGTATCGACATCGAGTATCGACATCGAGTATCGACATCGAGTATCGACATCGAGTATCGACATCGAGTATCGTAATCAAGTATCGACATCGAGTATCGACATCGAGTATCGACATCGAGTATCGACATCGAGTATCGACATCGAGTATCGACTTCGAGTATCAACATCGAGTATCGACTTCGAGTATCGACATCGAGTATCGACATCGAGTATCGACATCGAGTATCGACATCGAGTATCGACATCGAGTATCGACTTCGAGTATCGACATCGAGTATCGACATCGAGTATCGACATCGAGTATCGACATCGAGTATCGACATCGAGTATCGACATCGAGTATCGACATCGAGTATCGACTTCGAGTATCGACATCGAGTATCGACATCGAGTATCGACATCGAGTATTGACATCGAGTATCGACATCGAGTATCGACATCGAGTATCGACATCGACTATCGACATCGAGTATCGACATCGAGTATCGACATCGAGTATCGACATCGAGTATCGACATCGAGTATCGACATCGAGTATCGACATCGAGTATCGACTTCGAGTATCGACATCGAGTATCGACATCGAGTATCGACATCGAGTATTGACATCGAGTATCGACATCGAGTATCGACATCGAGTATCGACATCGAGTATCGACATCGAGTATCGACATCGAGTATCGACATCGAGTATCGACTTCGAGTATCGACATCGAGTATCGACATCGAGTATCGACATCGAGTATTGACATCGAGTATCGACATCGAGTATCGACATCGAGTATCGACATCGAGTATCGACATCGAGTATCGACATCGAGTATCGACATCGAGTATCGACTTCGAGTATCGACATCGAGTATCGACATCGAGTATCGACATCGAGTATCGACATCGAGTATCGACATCGAGTATCGACATCGAGTATCGACATCGAGTATCGACATCGAGTATCGACATCGAGTATCGACATCGAGTATCGACATCGAGTATCGACATCGAGTATCGACATCGAGTATCGACATCGAGTATCGACATCGAGTATTGACATCGAGTATCGTAATCAAGTATCGACTTCGAGTATCGACATCGAGTATCGACATCGAGTATCGACATCGAGTATCGACATCGAGTATCGTAATCAAGTATCGACATCGAGTATCGACATCGAGTATCGACATCGAGTATCGACATCGAGTATCGACATCGAGTATCGACTTCGAGTATCAACATCGAGTATCGACTTCGAGTATCGACATCGAGTATCGACATCGAGTATCGACATCGAGTATCGACATCGAGTATCGACATCGAGTATCGACTTCGAGTATCGACATCGAGTATCGACATCGAGTATCGACATCGAGTATCGACATCGAGTATCGACATCGAGTATCGACATCGAGTATCGACTTCGAGTATCGACATCGAGTATCGACATCGAGTATCGACATCGAGTATCGACTTCGAGTATCGACATCGAGTATCAACATCGAACATCGACATCGAGTATCGACATCGAGTATCGACATCGAGTATCGACATCGAGTATCGACATCGAGTATCGACATCGAGTATCGACATCGAGTATCGACATCGAGTATCGACATCGAGTATCGACATCGAGTATCGACATCGAGTATCGACATCGAGTATCGACATCGAGTATCGACATCGAGTATCGACATCGAGTATCGACATCGAGTATCGACATCGAGTATCGACATCGAGTATCGACATCGAGTATCGACATCGAGTATCGACATCGAGTATCGACTTCGAGTATCGACATCGAGTATCGACATCGAGTATCGACATCGAGTATCGACATCGAGTATCGACATCGAGTATCGACTTCGAGTATCGACATCGAGTATCGACATCGAGTATCGACATCGACATCGAGTATCGACATCGAGTATCGACATCGAGTATCGACATCGAGTATCGACATCGAGTATCGACATCGAGTATCGACATCGAGTATCGACATCGAGTATCGACATCGAGTATCGACATCGAGTATCGACATCGAGTATCGTAATCAAGTATCGACTTCGAGTATCGACATCGAGTATCGACATCGAGTATCGACTTCGAGTATCGACATCGAGTATCGACATCGAGTATCGACATCGAGTATCGACATCGAGTATTGACATCGAGTATCGACATCGAGTATCGACATCGAGTATCGACATCGAGTATCGACATCGAGTATCGACATCGAGTATCGACATCGAGTATCGACATCGAGTATCGACATCGAGTATCGACATCGAGTATCGACATCGAGTATCGACATCGAGTATCGACATTGAGTATCGACATCGAGTATCGACATCGAGTATCGACATCGAGTATCGACATCGAGTATCGACTTCGAGTATCGACATCGAGTATCGACATCGAGTATCGACATCGAGTATCGACATCGAGTATCGACATCGAGTATCGACATCGAGTATCGACATCGAGTATCGACATGGAGTATCGACATCGAGTATCGACATCGAGTATCGACATCGAGTATCGACATCGAGTATCGACATCGAGTATCGACTTCGAGTATCGACATCGAGTATCGACATCGAGTATCGACATCGAGTATCGACATCGAGTATCGACTTCGAGTATAGACATCGAGTATCAACATCGAACATCGACATCGAGTATCGACATCGAGTATCGACATCGAGTATCGACATCGAGTATCGACATCGAGTATCGACATCGAGTATCGACATCGAGTATCGACATCGAGTATCGACATCGAGTATCGACATCGAGTATCGACATCGAGTATCGACATCGAGTATCGACATCGAGTATCGACATCGAGTATCGACATCGAGTATCGACATCGAGTATCGACATCGAGTATCGACATCGAGTATCGACTTCGAGTATCGACATCGAGTATCGACATCGAGTATCGACATCGAGTATCGACATCGAGTATCGACATCGAGTATCGACTTCGAGTATCGACATCGAGTATCGACATCGAGTATCGACATCGACATCGAGTATCGACATCGAGTATCGACATCGAGTATCGACATCGAGTATCGACATCGAGTATCGACATCGAGTATCGACATCGAGTATCGACATCGAGTATCGACATCGAGTATCGACATCGAGTATCGACATCGAGTATCGAGATCGAGTATCGACATCGAGTATCGACATCGAGTATCGACATCGAGTATCGACATCGAGTATCGTAATCAAGTATCGACTTCGAGTATCGACATCGAGTATCGACATCGAGTATCGACTTCGAGTATCGACATCGAGTATCGACATCGAGTATCGACATCGAGTATTGACATCGAGTATCGACATCGAGTATCGACATCGAGTATCGACATCGAGTATCGACATCGAGTATCGACATCGAGTATCGACATCGAGTATCGACATCGAGTATCGACATCGAGTATCGACATCGAGTATCGACATCGAGTATCGACATCGAGTATCGACATCGAGTATCGACATTGAGTATCGACATCGAGTATCGACATCGAGTATCGACATCGAGTATCGACATCGAGTATCGACTTCGAGTATCGACATCGAGTATCAACATCGAACATCGACATCGAGTATCGACATCGAGTATCGACATCGAGTATCGACATCGAGTATCGACATCGAGTATCGACATCGAGTATCGACATCGAGTATCGACATCGAGTATCGACATCGAGTATCGACATCGAGTATCGACATCGAGTATCGACATCGAGTATCGACATCGAGTATCGACATCGAGTATCGACATCGAGTATCGACATCGAGTATCGACATCGAGTATCGACATCGAGTATCGACATCGAGTATCGACATCGAGTATCGACTTCGAGTATCGACATCGAGTATCGACATCGAGTATCGACATCGAGTATCGACATCGACATCGAGTATCGACATCGAGTATCGAGATCGAGTATCGACATCGAGTATCGACATCGAGTATCGACATCGAGTATCGACATCGAGTATCGTAATCAAGTATCGACTTCGAGTATCGACATCGAGTATCGACATCGAGTATCGACTTCGAGTATCGACATCGAGTATCGACATCGAGTATCGACATCGAGTATTGACATCGAGTATCGACATCGAGTATCGACATCGAGTATCGACATCGAGTATCGACATCGAGTATCGACATCGAGTATCGACATCGAGTATCGACATCGAGTATCGACATCGAGTATCGACATCGAGTATCGACATCGAGTATCGACATCGAGTATCGACATCGAGTATCGACATCGAGTATCGACATCGAGTATCGACATCGAGTATCGACATCGAGTATCGACATCGAGTATCGACATCGAGTATCGAGATCGAGTATCGACATCGAGTATCGACATCGAGTATCGACATCGAGTATCGACATCGAGTATCGTAATCAAGTATCGACTTCGAGTATCGACATCGAGTATCGACATCGAGTATCGACTTCGAGTATCGACATCGAGTATCGACATCGAGTATCGACATCGAGTATTGACATCGAGTATCGACATCGAGTATCGACATCGAGTATCGACATCGAGTATCGACATCGAGTATCGACATCGAGTATCGACATCGAGTATCGACATCGAGTATCGACATCGAGTATCGACATCGAGTATCGACTTCGAGTATCGACATCGAGTATCAACATCGAACATCGACATCGAGTATCGACATCGAGTATCGACATCGAGTATCGACATCGAGTATCGACATCGAGTATCGACATCGAGTATCGACATCGAGTATCGACATCGAGTATCGACATCGAGTATCGTAATCAAATATCGACATCGAGTATCGACATCGAGTATCGACATCGAGTATCGACTTCGAGTATCGACATCGAGTATCGACATCGAGTATCGACATCGAGTATTGACATCGAGTATCGACATCGAGTATCGACATCGAGTATCGACATCGAGTATCGACATCGAGTATCGACATCGAGTATCGACATCGAGTATCGACTTCGAGTATCGACATCGCGTATCAACATCGAACATCGACATCGAGTATCGACATCGAGTATCGACTTCGAGTATCGACATCGAGTATCGACATCGAGTATCGACATCGAGTATCGACATCGAGTATCGACATCGAGTATCGACATCGAGTATCGACATCGAGTATCGACATCGAGTATCGACATCGAGTATCGACATCGAGTATCGACATCGAGTATCGAGATCGAGTATCGACATCGAGTATCGACATCGAGTATCGACATCGAGTATCGACATCGAGTATCGTAATCAAGTATCGACTTCGAGTATCGACATCGAGTATCGACATCGAGTATCGACTTCGAGTATCGACATCGAGTATCGACATCGAGTATCGACATCGAGTATTGACATCGAGTATCGACATCGAGTATCGACATCGAGTATCGACATCGAGTATCGACATCGAGTATCGACATCGAGTATCGACATCGAGTATCGACATCGAGTATCGACATCGAGTATCGACTTCGAGTATCGACATCGAGTATCAACATCGAACATCGACATCGAGTATCGACATCGAGTATCGACATCGAGTATCGACATCGAGTATCGACATCGAGTATCGACATCGAGTATCGACATCGAGTATCGACATCGAGTATCGACATCGAGTATCGTAATCAAGTATCGACTTCGAGTATCGACATCGAGTATCGACATCGAGTATCGACTTCGAGTATCGACATCGAGTATCGACATCGAGTATCGACATCGAGTATTGACATCGAGTATCGACATCGAGTATCGACATCGAGTATCGACATCGAGTATCGACATCGAGTATCGACATCGAGTATCGACTTCGAGTATCGACATCGAGTATCAACATCGAACATCGACATCGAGTATCGACATCGAGTATCGACTTCGAGTATCGACATCGAGTATAGACATCGAGTATCGACATCGAGTATCGACATCGAGTATCGACATCGAGTATCGACATCGAGTATCGACATCGAGTATCGACTTCGAGTATCGACATCGAGTATCAACATCGAACATCGACATCGAGTATCGACATCGAGTATCGACATCGAGTATCGACATCGAATATCGACATCGAGTATCGACATCGAGTATCGACATCGAGTATCGACATCGAGTATCGACATCGAGTATCGACATCGAGTATCGACTTCGAGTATCGACATCGAGTATCGACATCGAGTATCGACATCGAGTATCGACATCGAGTATCGACATCGAGTATCGACTTCGAGTATCGACATCGAGTATCGACATCGACATCGAGTATCGACATCGAGTATCGACATCGAGTATCGACATCGAGTATCGACATCGAGTATCGACATCGAGTATCGACATCGAGTATCGACATCGAGTATCGACATCGAGTATCGACATCGAGTATCGACATCGAGTATCGAGATCGAGTATCGACATCGAGTATCGACATCGAGTATCGACATCGAGTATCGACATCGAGTATCGTAATCAAGTATCGACTTCGAGTATCGACATCGAGTATCGACATCGAGTATCGACTTCGAGTATCGACATCGAGTATCGACATCGAGTATCGACATCGAGTATTGACATCGAGTATCGACATCGAGTATCGACATCGAGTATCGACATCGAGTATCGACATCGAGTATCGACATCGAGTATCGACATCGAGTATCGACATCGAGTATCGACATCGAGTATCGACTTCGAGTATCGACATCGAGTATCAACATCGAGTATCGACATCGAGTATCGACATCGAGTATCGACATCGAGTATCGACATCGAGTATCGACATCGAGTATCGACATCGAGTATCGACATCGAGTATCGACATCGAGTATCGACATCGAGTATCGACATCGAGTATCGACATCGAGTATCGACATCGAGTATCGACATCGAGTATCGACATCGAGTATCGACATCGAGTATCGACATCGAGTATCGACATCGAGTATCGACTTCGAGTATCGACATCGAGTATCGACATCGAGTATCGACATCGAGTATCGACATCGAGTATCGACATCGAGTATCGACATCGAGTATCGACTTCGAGTATCGACATCGAGTATCGACATCGAGTATCGACATCGACATCGAGTATCGACATCGAGTATCGACATCGAGTATCGACATCGAGTATCGACATCGAGTATCGACATCGAGTATCGACATCGAGTATCGACATCGAGTATCGACATCGAGTATCGACATCGAGTATCGACATCGAGTATCGACATCGAGTATCGAGATCGAGTATCGACATCGAGTATCGACATCGAGTATCGACATCGAGTATCGACATCGAGTATCGACATCGAGTATCGACATCGAGTATCGACATCGAGTATCGACATCGAGTATCGACATCGAGTATCGACATCGAGTATCGACATCGAGTATCGACATCGAGTATCGACATCGAGTATCGACATCGAGTATCGACATCGAGTATCGACATCGAGTATCGACATCGAGTATCGACATCGAGTATCGAGATCGAGTATCGACATCGAGTATCGACATCGAGTATCGACATCGAGTATCGACATCGAGTATCGACATCGAGTATCGACATCGAGTATCGACATCGAGTATCGACATCGAGTATCGACATCGAGTATCGACATCGAGTATCGACATCGAGTATCGACATCGAGTATCGACATCGAGTATCGACATCGAGTATCGACATCGAGTATCGACATGGAGTATCGACATCGAGTATCGACATCGAGTATCGACTTCGAGTATCGACATCGAGTATCGACATCGAGTATCGACATCGAGTATCGACATCGAGTATCGACATCGAGTATCGACATCGAGTATCGACTTCGAGTATCGACATCGAGTATCGACATCGAGTATCGACATCGACATCGAGTATCGACATCGAGTATCGACATCGAGTATCGACATCGAGTATCGACATCGAGTATCGACATCGAGTATCGACATGGAGTATCGACATCGAGTATCGACATCGAGTATCGAGATCGAGTATCGACATCGAGTATCGACATCGAGTATCGACATCGAGTATCGACATCGAGTATCGTAATCAAGTATCGACTTCGAGTATCGACATCGAGTATCGACATCGAGTATCGACTTCGAGTATCGACATCGAGTATCGACATCGAGTATCGACATCGAGTATTGACATCGAGTATCGACATCGAGTATCGACATCGAGTATCGACATCGAGTATCGACATCGAGTATCGACATCGAGTATCGACATCGAGTATCGACATCGAGTATCGACATCGAGTATCGACATCGAGTATCGACATCGAGTATCGACATCGAGTATCGACATCGAGTATCGACATCGAATATCGACATCGAGTATCGACATCGAGTATCGACATGAAGTATCGACATCGAGTATCGACATCGAGTATCGACTTCGAGTATCGACATCGAGTATCGACATCGAGTATCGACATCGAGTATCGACATCGAGTATCGACATCGAGTATCGACATCGAGTATCGACATCGAGTATCGACATCGAGTATCGACATCGAGTATCGACATCGAGTATCGACATCGAGTATCGACATCGAGTATCGAGATCGAGTATCGACATCGAGTATCGACATCGAGTATCGACATCGAGTATCGACATCGAGTATCGACATCGAGTATCGACATCGAGTATCGACATCGAGTATCGACATCGAGTATCGACATCGAGTATCGACATCGAGTATCTACATCGAGTATCGACATCGAGTATCGACATCGAGTATCGACATCGACTATCGACATCGACTATCGACATCGAGTATCGACATCGAGTATCGACATCTAGTATCGTCATCGAGTATCGACATCGAGTATCGACATCGAGTATCGACATCGAGTATCGACATCGAGTATCGACATCGAGTATCGACATCGAGTTTCGACATCGAGTATCGACATCGAGTATCGACATCGAGTATCGACATCGAGTATCGACATCGAGTATCGACATCGAGTATCGACATCGAGTATCGACATCGAGTATCGACATCGAGTATCGACTCGAGTATCGACATCGAGTATCGACATCGAGTATCGACATCGAGTATCGACATCGAGTATCGACATCGAGTATCGACATCGACTATCGACATCGACTATCGACATCGAGTATCGACATCGAGTATCGACATCTAGTATCGTCATCGAGTATCGACATCGAGTATCGACATCGAGTATCGACATCGAGTATCGACATCGAGTATCGACATCGAGTATCGACATCGAGTATCGACATCGAGTTTCGACATCGAGTATCGACATCGAGTATCGACATCGACTATCGACATCGAGTATCGACATCGAGTATCGACATCGAGTATCGACATCGAGTATCGACATCGAGTATCGACATCGAGTATCGACATCGAGTTTCGACATCGAGTATCGACATCGAGTATCGACATCGAGTATCGACATCGAGTATCGACATCGAGTATCGACATCGAGTATCGACATCGAGTATCGACATCGAGTATCGACATCGAGTATCGACATCGAGTATCGACATCGAGTATCGACATCGAGTATCGACATCGAGTATCGACATCGAGTATCGACATCGAGTATCGACATCGAGTATCGACATGGAGTATCGACATCGAGTATCGACATCGAGTATCGACTTCGAGTATCGACATCGAGTATCGACATCGAGTATCGACATCGAGTATCGACATCGAGTATCGACATCGAGTATCGACATCGAGTATCGACATCGAGTATCGACATCGAGTATCGACATCGAGTATCGAGATCGAGTATCGACATCGAGTATCGACATCGAGTATCGACATCGAGTATCGACATCGAGTATCGACATCGAGTATCGACATCGAGTATCGACTCGAGTATCGACATCGAGTATCGACATCGAGTATCGACATCGAGTATCGACATCGAGTATCGACATCGAGTATCGACATCGAGTATCTACATCGAGTATCGACATCGAGTATCGACATCGAGTATCGACATCGACTATCGACATCGACTATCGACATCGAGTATCGACATCGAGTATCGACATCTAGTATCGTCATCGAGTATCGACATCGAGTATCGACATCGAGTATCGACATCGAGTATCGACATCGAGTATCGGCATCGAGTATCGACATCGAGTTTCGACATCGAGTATCGACATCGAGTATCGACATCGAGTATCGACATCGAGTATCGACATCGAGTATCGACATCGAGTATCGACATCGAGTATCGACATCGAGTATCGACTCGAGTATCGACATCGAGTATCGACATCGAGTATCGACATCGAGTATCGACATCGAGTATCGACATCGAGTATCGACATCGACTATCGACATCGACTATCGACATCGAGTATCGACATCGAGTATCGACATCTAGTATCGTCATCGAGTATCGACATCGAGTATCGACATCGAGTATCGACATCGAGTATCGACATCGAGTATCGACATCGAGTATCGACATCGAGTTTCGACATCGAGTATCGACATCGAGTATCGACATCGACTATCGACATCGAGTATCGACATCGAGTATCGACATCGAGTATCGACATCGAGTATCGACATCGAGTATCGACATCGAGTATCGACATCGAGTATCGACATCGAGTTTCGACATCGAGTATCGACATCGAGTATCGACATCGAGTATCGACATCGAGTATCGACATCGAGTGTCGACATCGAGTATCGACATCGAGTATCGACATCGAGTATCGACATCGAGTATCGACATCGAGTATCGACATCGAGTTTCGACATCGAGTATCGACATCGAGTATCGACATCGAGTATCGACATCGAGTATCGACATCGAGTGTCGACATCGAGTATCGACATCGAGTATCGACATCGAGTATCGACATCGAGTATCGACATCGAGTATCGACATCGAGTATCGACATCGAGTATCGACATCGAGTATCGACATCGAGTATCGACTCGAGTATCGACATCGAGTATCGACATCGAGTATCGACATCGAGTATCGACATCGAGTATCGACATCGAGTATCGACATCGAGTATCGACATCGAGTATCGACATCGAGTATCGACATCGAGTATCGACATCGACTATCGACATCGACTATCGACATCGAGTATCGACATCGAGTATCGACATCTAGTATCGTCATCGAGTATCGACATCGAGTATCGACATCAAGTATCGACATCGAGTATCGACATCGAGTATCGACATCGAGTATCGACATCGAGTATCGACATCGAGTATCGACATCGAGTTATGACATCGAGTTATGACATCGAGTATCGACATCGAGTATCGACATCGAGTATCGACATCGAGTATCGACATCGAGTATCGACATCGAGTATCGACTTCGAGTATCGACATCGAGTACCGACATCGAGTATCGACATCGACTATCGACATCGAGTATCGACTTCGAGTATCGACATCGAGTATCGACATCGAGTATCGACATCGACTATCGACATCGAGTATCGACATCGAGTATCGACATCGAGTATCGACATCGAGTATCGACATCGAGTATCGACATCGACATCGAGTATCGACATCGAGTATCGACTTCGAGTATCGACATCGAGTATCGACATCGAGTATCGACATCGAGTATCGACATCGAGTATCGACATCGAGTATCGACATCGAGTATCGACATCGAGTATCGACATCGAGTATCGACATCGACATCGAGTATCGACATCGAGTATCGACTTCGAGTATCGACATCGAGTATCGACATCGAGTATCGACATCGAGTATTGACATCGAGTATCGACATCGACTATCGACATCGAGTATCGACATCGAGTATCGACATCGACTATCGACATCGAGTATCGACATCGAGTATCGACATCGAGTATCGACATCGAGTATCGACATCGAGTATCGACATCGAGTATCGACATCGAGTATCGACATCGAGTATCGACATCGAGTATCGACATCGAGTATCGACATCGAGTATCGACATCGAGTATCGACATCGAGTATCGACATCGAGTATCGACATGGAGTATCGACATCGAGTATCGACATCGAGTATCGACATCGAGTATCGACATGGAGTATCGACATCGAGTATCGACATCGAGTATCGACTTCGAGTATCGACATCGAGTATCGACATCGACATCGAGTATCGACATCGAGTATCGACATCGACATCGAGTATCGACATCGAGTATCGACTTCGAGTATCGACATCGAGTATCGACATCGAGTATCGACATCGAGTATCGACATCGAGTATCGACATCGAGTATCGACATCGAGTATCGACATCGAGTATCGACATCGAGTATCGACATCGAGTATCGACATCGAGTATCGACATCGAGTATCGACATCGAGTATCGACATGGAGTATCGACATCGAGGATCGACATCGAGTATCGACTTCGAGTATCGACATCGAGTATCGACATCGAGTATCGACATCGAGTATCGACATCGAGTATCGACATCGAGTATCGACATCGAGTATCGACATCGAGTATCGACATCGAGTATCGACATCGAGTATCGACATCGACATCGAGTATCGACATCGAGTATCGACATCGAGTATCGACATCGAGTATCGACATCGAGTATCGACATCGAGTATCGACATCGACTATCGACATCGAGTATCGACATCGAGTATCGACATCGAGTATCGACATCGAGTATCGAGTATTTCATTGCTATCGTGCAGTTGTCTGTGCTAAAGTCTTTCATTATATTGTTTTAGTCTTGTGCTCTGATTCTTTTTGTCTAATATGAGTTCTATGTGCAAAGTATGTGCCAAACCACTAAATGACATTGAAACTATATCATGTGGTATTTGTGGTGCATTAATTCATGTTACATGTACTCAGTTAAAACCTAATGAACTTGAATCAATAAAGTCTAACTTAAATATATTTTGGAAATGTGACAAGTGTATTAATATTTCTTTGTCCCTTTGGCAGAGCAAACTATATGATTGTTTTGTGCTCTTGAAACAGTCTATGAATAATTATTATCAGATTGACTTTTTAAATAATTGTGAGGCTGTTAATAATTTAACTAAAAATCCTGATGTAAAAAGGCAAATGCGAACTTCAACCATGAGTCAGCGTATGCCACAGGCCAATGTCCAAACATTGAAAACACAAAAGAAAACTAGTTTGTCCTCTCCATTGCTTGGCCGGGTGGCACACAATAAAAATAACATAAGGTCTTCGCTTTCACCCTCTGCATCCCCATCTAGTTCTTCTATGCTGGAACGTAGCAAAAATCAACATACTAAACAACGTGATCAACAAAAAGCGTCGTCTTTGACTAAATCAAATCTTTCTTACTCTGGGGCACTCAAACAACAACAAGAATTATTGCAGAGTGATAAGAATTTGGAAACTAAAAACGATGACAGCAAAATTTCTATTTCTCTATCTGCGGGCTCAGATTTTGGCTTAGACAAGAGCGTGTCTCCTTCTGTTGACACATATATTGCTACAAATGATGAGCCGAAGGGTGACGTTGATGCGGAGGAAAATATTAATGCGAATGCGAATGAAAACACGAAGAATGTATATTCTCTCTCTATTAATGTTCCGCAAAACTCTGATGGAAAACAAACCGACTTAATAGAAGAGATCACAAATTCGGATAATGGTAGTGTGTTAGTGGGAGATTTGTATGCTGAAAATCCTACATCTAGTGATGTTAACGCAAATGATATTGAAGTTAATCAGCCTAATATGACTGATAAAATGATGAATCAAAACAAGATTTCTGTGGACAGTGCTGCCAAATCTGGAATAAATTCAGAGGCTGGTTCTCTTGGCAAAAATGTTATTAACAGAATGCGATGGTTTCATCTCGCCAGTTTTAAAGTTGAAACGGCAACAGAAGATATAACATCTTACATTTCTTCTAAAATGAATCTCATAGCATCACATTTTCCATGTTACAAATTAGTTAAACTTACAGATGTACACCTTGAAGAACAAGTAAAGCTTAAATTTGTAAATTTTAAAGTTGGAGTTCCATTGGAATATGTGAATATCATTTATTGCTCAGAGTTTTGGCCAAAAGGAGTAAAAATTCGCCCATTTAAGTTTATTCAAAAAAACGAAGGTTTAAGCCGACAGACATTGCCAAAAAACGACAAAACTCCTCTGATAACCTCGGAATAGCAGCATCTGGTGCTACGATAAATTGCCTTGATGTTTCTGATTATGGTCTTTATGGGGATGTTGTTGCTATTGCCCCAATTATGGATTTGTCTAATTTTAATGTTGCTGGATTCGTTGCTGCTGATGTTGTTGCTGCTGAAGTTATGGTTGCTGATGATGTTGCTGCTGCTGAAGTTGTGGTTGCTTCTGATGTTGTTGATGTGGATGTGCCTAATTTAAACGTTGATGGATTCGTTCCTGCTGATGTTGTTGTTGTTGAAGTTGATTGTGCTGATGATATTGCTGATGTTGTTGCTGATTTAAATGAAGTTGCTGATGCCCACTATATCAATGTTAACTATGATATTAGAAGCTCAATCTACTATCAAAATTCTGGAGGTCTGCGTACAAAAACAATAGATTTCCTTAATTCAGTAGCGGACTGTTCGTACATAGTCATTGCTCTAACGGAAACTTGGCTGTGTGATAATATACACACATCTGAACTCTTTGATGATAGCTACATCGTCTATAGAAAAGATCGCTGTCCTATCCAGACTGGTCTAACTAGAGGAGGCGGTGTTCTACTTGCGATCAAATCTTCATTCAGGAGTAGTTGGGTAAACCTTGATGATTCATCTGGTATGATTGAACAAATATGCGTTTATGTAAATTACATTCGTTCAAGAGACGGAGTCACTGTTAAAATATATTATTTCTTATCATATATACCACCTGGTTCCAATATAAGTATTTATTTAACTCATATTTCGAATATAAAAAAAGTTTCTCATGACCTAGATGTAAATTCGTTTATAATAGTGTTGGGTGATTTTAACTTAAGTAACGTAAATTGGATATATTCAAAAGATGATAAATGTTTACTTCCCTGTAATATCTCAAAAGACTTTGAAATAGAAATGATTGATTCTATGCTTGCTATGAGCTTTGTACAAACAAATGGAATCCAAAATAGTATTGGTCGGGTGTTAGACTTAGTTTTTACTTTTGAAGATTTAAATTTAACAGTAACGGAAGCAGAATTTCTATTGTCCAATAATTCTATTCATCACAAAGCGTTGCACATCGATTTTGATATTTCTTTTTTAAACTGTTATTCTAATGATTCAAATCAGCATGATTATGTTTATAACTTTTCGAAAGCAGATTATGATTTTATAAATAACTATCTATCTTCGATTGATTGGAACGTAAGTTTATCTGGTTACACTAATTTGGAAGATGTCTATGTCTTATTTATGGATATAATAGAGGACGTTTTCTCTAAGTGTGTTCCTACCAAAAAAGGTATAAATTCAAAAAAACCAGTATGGTTTAATAAAAGACTATCTAACTTAAAAACTGAAATGAAACGTATGCACAGAAAAAGTTTATATAATCCTTCCTTTCGTGCCACTTTTTGTAGATTGAGAAAGGAATATGAATTTTTAAAAAAATTTCTTTATCGTCAGCATATTTTGTCAATTGAATCTAAAATAAAAAATAACCCGAAGGCTTTTTGGACCTTTCTGAATACAAAAAGAAAATCTATAGGTATTCCTCTTTCTATGAAATATAAGGCTGATGTAAGTAGTGATCTTAAAACTATATGTAACATGTTTGCGGATTTCTTTCAATCTAACTACGTTTCTGAGCCGGGGTCTAGTTTTGAACCAATTCTTGAGGAGTCCTTATTTAATCTGGGTAGTCTGTATATCTCTGAGGATGAAATATTAAGTGAACTATCTTCTCTGGATTGCTCTCAAACCATTCCACCTGACAAAATTCCCGCAATATTTGTTAAAAACTGCAGATACAATTTATTGATCCCGTTTCATAAGATTTTTAATCTCTCTCTGTCAAAAGGTTTGTTTTTGGACTGTTGGAAGTACTCTTTTGTAACTCCAATTCACAAGTCAGGTTCTAAGCAAGATATTGAAAACTATAGGCCTATAGCAAAATTACAATTGGTGCCTAAAATATTTGAAGCGATTGTCAAGCGAAAACTCTACTCTATCACTTCTTCATGTATTTCTGAGGATCAGCATGGGTTTGTAAGTGGTAGATCCACTACTACAAATTTGGCCATTTTCACCAACTTTTGTCTAAATAGTGTGGAACAGCACTTTCAGGTTGATGCTATCTACACAGATTTTGCAAAAGCCTTCGATCGTGTTCAATTTCATATTTTAGAGCGTAAGTTATTAAGCTTAGGTCTTCACTCTGCATTACTTGGCTGGATAATGAGTTATTTAACAAACCGTAAACAGTATGTCAAATTAGGATCATATCTTTCGAAACCTATTTATAACTATTCGGGAGTTCCACAAGGTAGCCATCTAGGTCCTCTTTTTTTCCTATTTTTTATAAACGATTTACCGGATTTCATTGTACACTCAAGCGGATTACTTTTTGCTGATGATTTGAAGATATATAGGCAAATTAAATCTTTGTCGGATTGTACCAAACTTCAGCTTGATATTGATAGGCTTACAAATTGGTGTGATATAAATTGTCTACATCTTAATATTCGTAAATGTTCTGTTATGACATTTACTCGTTCTAGAAACCCAATTATTTTTCAATATCAAATCTCTCAGTGTGAGCTTTCTCGAGTTACAATGCATAAGGATTTGGGAGTTGTTTTCGATGCTCAATTAAGTTTTGCCTTGCATATGGATTTTTTAATCTCGAAAGCAAATGCTATGCTTGGTTTTCTTTTTAGAAACTCCAAAGAATTTAGTGACCCTTATACCTTGAAGTGTCTGTTCGTCTCCTTGGTTCGTTCAAATCTTGAATATGGATGCATAATATGGTCCCCCTACTATAACAATGGAATAAATCGGATTGAAAGAATACAGAAAAGGTTCACTAGATTTGCTCTTCGCAAAATTTATTTGCATGCGAATATGCCTACTTATAACATTAGATGCCAATTAATCGAATTAAAACCACTTCATTGCAGAAGAGTTTATTATTTCGCAATGTTTGCTAGGGATATTATTTGTAGCCACATTGATAGCCCTAAGCTACTATCGTTATTAAATTTGTACGCTCCAGTGCGTTTTCTACGACCTAGAGAGAATGACTTCTTTTATATCCCTAGACATAGTACTAATTATGGTTCGAACAATCCTATATGCAATGCCGCGTTTTGTTTCAATCAATTTGAAGAGATATGTGATTTTCATTTAAATCGTAATCAATGTAAAGCTATAATTTTAAATAATATGTAAATAATTAGTTTTAAGTTTTTTTTTAAGATATTCTATGAAAGTAAATGTACTTGTTAGAGTTAAATAAATAAATAAATAAATAAATATAAAAAAAAAAAAAAAAAAAAAAAAAAAAAAAGTATCGACATCGACTATCGACATAGAGTATCGACATCGAGTATCGACATCGAGTATCGACATCGAGTATCGACATCGAGTATCGACATCGAGTATCGACATCGAGTATCGACATCGAGTATCGACATCGAGTATCGACATCGAGTATCGACATCGAGTATCGACATCGAGTATCGACATCGAGTATCGACATCGACATCGAGTATCGACATCGAGTATCGACTTCGAGTATCGACATCGAGTATCGACATCGAGTATCGACATCGAGTATCGACATCGAGTATCGACATCGACTATCGACATAGAGTATCGACATCGAGTATCGACATCGAGTATCGACATCGAGTATCGACATCGAGTATCGACATCGAGTATCGACATCGAGTATCGACATCGAGTATCGACATCGAGTATCGACATCGAGTATCGACATCGAGTATCGACATCGAGTATCGACATCGAGTATCGACATCGAGTATCGACATCGAGTATCGACATCGAGTATCGACATGGAGTATCGACATCGAGTATCGACATCGAGTATCGACTTCGAGTATCGACTTCGAGTATCGACATCGAGTATCGACATCGAGTATCGACATCGAGTATCGACATCGAGTATCGACATCGAGTATCGACATCGAGTATCGACATCGAGTATCGACATCGAGTATCGACATCGAGTATCGACATCGAGTATCGACTTCGAGTATCGACATCGAGTATCGACATCGAGTATCGACATCGACATCGAGTATCGACATCGAGTATCGACATCGAGTATCGACATCTAGTATCGTCATCGAGTATCGACATCGAGTATCGACATCAAGTATCGACATCGAGTATCGACATCGAGTATCGACATCGAGTATCGACATCGAGTATCGACATCGAGTATCGACATCGAGTTATGACATCGAGTTATGACATCGAGTATCGACATCGAGTATCGACATCGAGTATCGACATCGAGTATCGACATCGAGTATCGACATCGAGTATCGACTTCGAGTATCGACATCGAGTATCGACATCGAGTATCGACATCGACTATCGACATCGAGTATCGACTTCGAGTATCGACATCGAGTATCGACATCGAGTATCGACATCGACTATCGACATCGAGTATCGACATCGAGTATCGACATCGAGTATCGACATCGAGTATCGACATCGAGTATCGACATCGAGTAACGACATCGAGTATCGACTTCGAGTATCGACATCGAGTATCGACATTGACTATCGACATCGACTATCGACATCGACTATCGACATCGAGTATCGACATCGAGTATCGACATCGAGTATCGACATCGAGTATCGACATCGAGTATCGACATCGAGTATCGACATCGAGTATCGACATCGAGTATCGACATCGAGTATCGACATCGAGTATCGACATCGAGTATCGACATCGACATCGAGTATCGACATCGAGTATCGACTTCGAGTATCGACATCGAGTATCGACATCGAGTATCGACATCGAGTATTGACATCGAGTATCGACATCGACTATCGACATCGAGTATCGACATCGAGTATCGACATCGAGTATCGACATCGACTATCGACATCGAGTATCGACATCGAGTATCGACATCGAGTATCGACATCGAGTATCGACATCGAGTATCGACATCGAGTATCGACATCGAGTATCGACATCGAGTATCGACATCGAGTATCGACATCGAGTATCGACATCGAGTATCGACATCGAGTATCGACATCGAGTATCGACATCGAGTATCGACATCGAGTATCGACATGGAGTATCGACATCGAGTATCGACATCGAGTATCGACTTCGAGTATCGACATCGAGTATCGACATCGACATCGAGTATCGACATCGACTATCGACATCGAGTATCGACATCGAGTATCGACATCGAGTATCGACATCGAGTATCGACATCGAGTATCGACATCGAGTATCGACATCGAGTATCGACATCGAGTATCGACATCGAGTATCGACATCGAGTATCGACATCGAGTATCGACATCGAGTATCGACATCGAGTATCGACATCGAGTATCGACATCGACTATCGACATCGAGTATCGACATCGAGTATCGACATCGACTATCGACATCGAGTATCGACATCGAGTATCGACATCGAGTATCGACATCGAGTATCGACATCGAGTATCGACATCGAGTATCGACATCGAGTATCGACATCGAGTATCGACATCGAGTATCGACATCGAGTATCGACATCGAGTATCGACATCGAGTATCGACATCGAGTATCGACATCGAGTATCGACATCGAGTATCGACATCGAGTATCGACATCGAGTATCGACATGGAGTATCGACATCGAGTATCGACATCGAGTATCGACTTCGAGTATCGACATCGAGTATCGACATCGAGTATCGACATCGAGTATCGACATCGAGTATCGACATCGAGTATCGACATCGAGTATCGACATCGAGTATCGACATCGAGTATCGACATCGAGTATCGACATCGAGTATCGACATCGAGTATCGACATCGAGTATCGACATCGAGTATCGACATCGAGTACCGACATCGAGTATCGACTTCGAGTATCGACATCGAGTATTGACATCGAGTATCGACATCGACATCGAGTATCGACATCGAGTATCGACATCGAGTATCGACATCGAGTATCGACATCGAGTATCGACATCGAGTATCGACATCGAGTATCGACATCGAGTATCGACATCGAGTATCGAGATCGAGTATCGACATCGAGTATCGACATCGAGTATCGACATCGAGTATCGACATCGAGTATCGTAATCAAGTATCGACTTCGAGTATCGACATCGAGTATCGACATCGAGTATCGACATCGAGTATCGACATCGAGTATCGACATCGAGTATCGACATCGAGTATCGACATCGAGTATCGACATCGACATCGAGTATCGACATCGAGTATCGACTTCGAGTATCGACATCGAGTATCGACATCGAGTATCGACATCGAGTATCGACATCGAGTATCGACATCGAGTATCGACATCGAGTATCGACATCGAGTATCGACATCGAGTATCGACATCGAGTATCGACATCGAGTATCGACATCGAGTATCGACATCGAGTATCGACATCGAGTATCGACATCGAGTATCGACATCGAGTATCGACATCGAGTATCGACATCGAGTATCGACATCGAGTATCGACTTCGAGTATCGACATCGAGTATCGACATCGAGTATCGACATCGAGTATCGACATCGAGTATCGACATCGAGTATCGACATCGAGTATCGACATCGAGTATCGACATCGAGTATCGACATCGAGTATCGACATCGAGTAACGACATCGAGTATCGACTTCGAGTATCGACATCGAGTATCGACATTGACTATCGACATCGACTATCGACATCGAGTATCGACATCGAGTATCGACATCGAGTATCGACATCGAGTATCGACATCGAGTATCGACATCGAGTATCGACATCGACATCGAGTATCGACATCGAGTATCGACTTCGAGTATCGACATCGAGTATCGACATCGAGTATCGACATCGAGTATTGACATCGAGTATCGACATCGACTATCGACATCGAGTATCGACATCGAGTATCGACATCGAGTATCGACATCGAGTATCGACATCGAGTATCGACATCGAGTATCGACATCGAGTATCGACATCGAGTATCGACATCGAGTATCGACATCGAGTATCGACATTGACATCGAGTATCGACATCGAGTATCGACTTCGAGTATCGACATCGAGTATCGACATGGAGTATCGACATCGAGTATCGACATCGAGTATCGACATCGAGTATCGACATCGAGTATCGACATCGAGTATCGACATCGAGTATCGACATCGAGTATCGACATCGAGTATCGACATCGAGTTATGACATCGAGTTATGACATCGAGTATCGACATCGAGTATCGACATCGAGTATCGACATCGAGTATCGACATTGACTATCGACATCGACTATCGACATCGAGTATCGACATCGAGTATCGACATCGAGTATCGACATCGAGTATCGACATCGAGTATCGACATCGAGTATCGACATCGAGTATCGACATCGAGTATCGACATCGAGTATCGACATCGAGTATCGACATCGAGTATCGACATCGAGTATCGACATCGAGTATCGACATCGAGTATCGACATCGACATCGAGTATCGACATCGAGTATCGACTTCGAGTATCGACATCGAGTATCGACATCGAGTATCGACATCGAGTATTGACATCGAGTATCGACATCGACTATCGACATCGAGTATCGACATCGAGTATCGACATCGAGTATCGACATCGAGTATCGACATCGAGTATCGACATCGAGTATCGACATCGAGTATCGACATCGAGTATCGACATCGAGTATCGACATCGAGTATCGACATTGACATCGAGTATCGACATCGAGTATCGACTTCGAGTATCGACATCGAGTATCGACATGGAGTATCGACATCGAGTATCGACATCGAGTATCGACATCGAGTATCGACATCGAGTATCGACATCGAGTATCGACATCGAGTATCGACATCGAGTATCGACATCGAGTATCGACATCGAGTTATGACATCGAGTTATGACATCGAGTATCGACATCGAGTATCGACATCGAGTATCGACATCGAGTATCGACATTGACTATCGACATCGACTATCGACATCGAGTATCGACATCGAGTATCGACATCGAGTATCGACATCGAGTATCGACATCGAGTATCGACATCGAGTATCGACATGGAGTATCGACATCGAGTATCGACATCGAGTATCGACATCGAGTATCGACATCGAGTATCGACATCGACATCGAGTATCGACTTCGAGTATCGACATCGAGTATCGACATCGAGTATCGACATCGAGTATTGACATCGAGTATCGACATCGACTATCGACATCGAGTATCGACATCGAGTATCGACATCGAGTATCGACATCGAGTATCGACATCGAGTATCGACATCGAGTATCGACATCGAGTATTGACATCGAGTATCGACATCGAGTATCGACATCGAGTATCGACATCGAGTATCGACATCGAGTATCGACATCGAGTATCGACATCGAGTATCGACATCGAGTATCGACATCGAGTATCGACATCGAGTATCGACATCGAGTTATGACATCGAGTTATGACATCGAGTATCGACATCGAGTATCGACATCGAGTATCGACATCGAGTATCGACATCGAGTATCGACATCGAGTATCGACATCGAGTATCGACATCGAGTATCGACATCGAGTTATGACATCGAGTTATGACATCGAGTATCGACATCGAGTATCGACATCGAGTATCGACATCGAGTATCGACATCGAGTATCGACATCGAGTATCGACTTCGAGTATCGACATCGAGTATCGACATCGAGTATCGACATCGACTATCGACATCGAGTATCGACTTCGAGTATCGACATCGAGTATCGACATCGAGTATCGACATCGACTATCGACATCGAGTATCGACATCGAGTATCGACATCGAGTATCGACATCGAGTATCGACATCGAGTATCGACATCGAGTAACGACATCGAGTATCGACTTCGAGTATCGACATCGAGTATCGACATTGACTATCGACATCGACTATTGACATCGAGTATCGACATCGAGTATCGACATCGAGTATCGACATCGAGTATCGACATCGAGTATCGACATCGAGTATCGACATCGAGTATCGACATCGAGTATCGACATCGAGTATCGACATCGACATCGAGTATCGACATCGACTATCGACATCGAGTATCGACATCGAGTATCGACTTCGAGTATCGACATCGAGTATCGACATCGAGTATCGACATCGAGTATTGACATCGAGTATCGACATCGACTATCGACATCGAGTATCGACATCGAGTATCGACATCGAGTATCGACATCGAGTATCGACATCGAGTATCGACATCGAGTATCGACATCGAGTATCGACATCGAGTATCGACATCGAGTATCGACATCGAGTATCGACATCGACATCGAGTATCGACATCGAGTATCGACTTCGAGTATCGACATCGAGTATCGACATGGAGTATCGACATCGAGTATCGACATCAAGTATCGACATCGAGTATCGACATCGAGTATCGACATCGAGTATCGACATCGAGTATCGACATCGAGTTATGACATCGAGTTATGACATCGAGTATCGACATCGAGTATCGACATCGAGTATCGACATCGAGTATCGACATCGAGTATCCACATCGAGTATCGACATCGAGTATCGACATCGAGTATCGACATCGAGTTATGACATCGAGTTATGACATCGAGTATCGACATCGAGTATCGACATCGAGTATCGACATCGAGTATCGACATCGAGTATCGACATCGAGTATCGACTTCGAGTATCGACATCGAGTATCGACATCGAGTATCGACATCGACTATCGACATCGAGTATCGACATCGAGTATCGACATCGAGTATCGACATCGAGTATCGACATCGAGTATCGACATCGAGTATCGACATCGAGTATCGACATCGAGTATCGACATCGAGTATCGACATCGAGTTATGACATCGAGTTATGACATCGAGTATCGACATCGAGTATCGACATCGAGTATCGACATCGAGTATCGACATCGAGTATCGACTTCGAGTATCGACATCGAGTATCGACATCGAGTATCGACATCGACTATCGACATCGAGTATCGACTTCGAGTATCGACATCGAGTATCGACATCGAGTATCGACATCGAGTATCGACATCGAGTATCGACATCGAGTATCGACATCGAGTATCGACATCGAGTATCGACATCGAGTATCGACATCGAGTATCGACATCGAGTTATGACATCGAGTTATGACATCGAGTATCGACATCGAGTATCGACATCGAGTATCGACATCGAGTATCGACATCGAGTATCGACATCGAGTATCGACTTCGAGTATCGACATCGAGTATCGACATCGAGTATCGACATCGACTATCGACATCGAGTATCGACTTCGAGTATCGACATCGAGTATCGACATCGAGTATCGACATCGACTATCGACATCGAGTATCGACATCGAGTATCGACATCGAGTATCGACATCGAGTATCGACATCGAGTATCGACATCGAGTAACGACATCGAGTATCGACTTCGAGTATCGACATCGAGTATCGACATTGACTATCGACATCGACTATCGACATCGAGTATCGACATCGAGTATCGACATCGAGTATCGACATCGAGTATCGACATCGAGTATCGACATCGAGTATCGACATCGAGTATCGACATCGAGTATCGACATCGAGTATCGACATCGAGTATCGACATCGAGTATCGACATCGACATCGACATCGAGTATCGACATCGACTATCGACATCGAGTATCGACATCGAGTATCGACATCGAGTATCGACATCGAGTATCGACATCGAGTATCGACATCGAGTATCGACATCGAGTATCGACATCGAGTATCGACATCGAGTATCGACATCGAGTATCGACATCGAGTATCGACATCGAGTATCGACATCGACATCGAGTATCGACATCGAGTATCGACTTCGAGTATCGACATCGAGTATCGACATCGAGTATCGACATCGAGTATCGACATCGAGTATCGACATCGAGTATCGACATCGAGTATCGACATCGAGTATCGACATCGAGTATCGACATCGAGTATCGACATCGAGTATCGACATCGAGTATCGACATCGAGTATCGACATCGAGTATCGACATCGAGTATCGACATCGAGTATCGACATCGAGTATCGACATCGAGTATCGACATCGAGTATCGACATGGAGTATCGACATCGAGTATCGACATCGAGTATCGACTTCGAGTATCGACATCGAGTATCGACATCGAGTATCGACATCGAGTATCGACATCGAGTATCGACATCGAGTATCGACATCGAGTATCGACATCGAGTATCGACATCGAGTATCGACATCGACATCGAGTATCGACATCGAGTATCGACATCGAGTATCGACATCGAGTATCGACATCGAGTATCGACATCGACTATCGACATCGAGTATCGACATCGAGTATCGACATCGACTATCGACATCGAGTATCGACATCGAGTATCGACATCGAGTATCGACATCGAGTATCGACATCGAGTATCGACATCGAGTATCGACATCGAGTATCGACATCGAGTATCGACATCGAGTATCGACATCGAGTATCGACATCGAGTATCGACATCGAGTATCGACATCGAGTATCGACATCGAGTATCGACATCGAGTATCGACATCGAGTATCGACATCGAGTATCGACATCGAGTATCGACATCGAGTATCGACATGGAGTATCGACATCGAGTATCGACATCGAGTATCGACTTCGAGTATCGACATCGAGTATCGACATCGAGTATCGACATCGAGTATCGACATCGAGTATCGACATCGAGTATCGACATCGAGTATCGACATCGAGTATCGACATCGAGTATCGACATCGAGTATCGACATCGAGTATCGACATCGAGTATCGACATCGAGTATCGACATCGAGTATCGACATCGAGTATCGACTTCGAGTATCGACATCGAGTATCGACATCGAGTATCGACATCGACATCGAGTATCGACATCGAGTATCGACATCGAGTATCGACATCGAGTATCGACATCGAGTATCGACATCGAGTATCGACATCGAGTATCGACATCGAGTATCGACATCGAGTATCGACATCGAGTATCGACATCGAGTATCGACATCGAGTATCGACATCGAGTATCGACATCGAGTATCGACATCGAGTATCGACATCGAGTATCGTAATCAAGTATCGACTTCGAGTATCGACATCGAGTATCGACATCGAGTATCGACTTCGAGTATCGACATCCAGTATCGACATCGAGTATCGACATCGAGTATTGACATCGAGTATCGACATCGAGTATCGACATCGAGTATCGACATCGAGTATCGACATCGAGTATCGACATCGAGTATCGACATCGAGTATCGACATCGAGTATCGACATCGAGTATCGACATCGAGTATCGACATCGAGTATCGACATCGAGTATCGACATCGAGTATCGACATCGAGTATCGACATCGAGTATCGACATCGAGTATCGACATCGAGTATCGACATCGAGTATCGACATCGAGTATCGACTTCGAGTATCGACATCGAGTATCGACATCGAGTATCGACATCGAGTATCGACATCGAGTATCGACATCGAGTATCGACATGGAGTATCGACATCGAGTATCGACATCGAGTATCGACTTCGAGTATCGACATCGAGTATCGACATCGAGTATCGACATCGAGTATCGACATCGAGTATCGACATCGAGTATCGACATCGAGTATCGACATCGAGTATCGACATCGAGTATCGACATCGAGTATCGACATCGAGTATCGACATCGACATCGAGTATCGACATCGAGTATCGACATCGAGTATCGACATCGACTATCGACATCGAGTATCGACATCGAGTATCGACATCGAGTATCGACAACGAGTATCGACATCGAGTATCGACATCGAGTATCGACATCGAGTATCGACATCGAGTATCGACATCGAGTATCGACATCGAGGATCGACATCGAGTATCGACATCGAGTATCGACATCGAGTATCGACATCGAGTATCGACATCGAGTATCGACATGGAGTATCGACATCGAGTATCGACATCGAGTATCGACTTCGAGTATCGACATCGAGTATCGACATCGAGTATCGACATCGAGTATCGACATCGAGTATCGACATCGAGTATCGACATCGAGTATCGACTTCGAGTATCGACATCGAGTATCGACATCGAGTATCGACATCGAGTATTGACATCGAGTATCGACATCGAGTATCGACATCGAGTATCGACATCGAGCATCGACATCGAGTATCGACATCGAGTATCGACATCGAGTATCGACATCGAGTATCGACATCGAGTATCGACATCGAGTATCGACATCGAGTATCGACATCGAGTATCGACATCGAGTATCGACATCGAGTATCGACTTCGAGTATCGACATCGAGTATCGACATCGAGTATCGACATCGAGTATCGACATCGAGTATCGACATCGAGTATCGACATCGAGTATCGACATCGAGTATCGACATCGAGTATCGACATCGAGTATCGACATCGAGTATCGACATCGAGTATCGACATCGAGTATCGACATCGAGTATCGACATCGAGTATTGACATCGAGTATCGACATCGAGTATCGACATCGAGTATCGACATCGAGTATCGACATCGAGTATCGACATCGAGTATCGACATCGAGTATCGACATCGAGTATCGACTTCGAGTATCGACATCGAGTATCGACATCGAGTATCGACATCGAGTATCGACATCGAGTATCGACATCGAGTATCGACATCGAGTATCGACATCGAGTATCGACATCGAGTATCGACATCGAGTATCGACATCGAGTATCGACATCGAGTATTGACATCGAGTATCGTAATCAAGTATCGACTTCGAGTATCGACATCGAGTATCGACATCGAGTATCGACATCGAGTATCGACATCGAGTATCGTAATCAAGTATCGACATCGAGTATCGACATCGAGTATCGACATCGAGTATCGACATCGAGTATCGACATCGAGTATCGACTTCGAGTATCAACATCGAGTATCGACTTCGAGTATCGACATCGAGTATCGACATCGAGTATCGACATCGAGTATCGACATCGAGTATCGACATCGAGTATCGACTTCGAGTATCGACATCGAGTATCGACATCGAGTATCGACATCGAGTATCGACATCGAGTATCGACATCGAGTATCGACATCGAGTATCGACTTCGAGTATCGACATCGAGTATCGACATCGAGTATCGACATCGAGTATCGACATCGAGTATCGACTTCGAGTATCGACATCGAGTATCAACATCGAACATCGACATCGAGTATCGACATCGAGTATCGACATCGAGTATCGACATCGAGTATCGACATCGAGTATCGACATCGAGTATCGACATCGAGTATCGACATCGAGTATTGACATCGAGTATCGACATCGAGTATCGACATCGAGTATCGACATCGAGTATCGACATCGAGTATCGACATCGAGTATCGACATCGAGTATCGACATCGAGTATCGACTTCGAGTATCGACATCGAGTATCGACATCGAGTATCGACATCGAGTATCGACATCGAGTATCGACATCGAGTATCGACATCGAGTATCGACATCGAGTATCGACATCGAGTATCGACATCGAGTATCGACATCGAGTATCGACATCGAGTATCGACATCGAGTATTGACATCGAGTATCGTAATCAAGTATCGACTTCGAGTATCGACATCGAGTATCGACATCGAGTATCGACATCGAGTATCGACATCGAGTATCGTAATCAAGTATCGACATCGAGTATCGACATCGAGTATCGACATCGAGTATCGACATCGAGTATCGACATCGAGTATCGACTTCGAGTATCAACATCGAGTATCGACTTCGAGTATCGACATCGAGTATCGACATCGAGTATCGACATCGAGTATCGACATCGAGTATCGACATCGAGTATCGACTTCGAGTATCGACATCGAGTATCGACATCGAGTATCGACATCGAGTATCGACATCGAGTATCGACATCGAGTATCGACATCGAGTATCGACTTCGAGTATCGACATCGAGTATCGACATCGAGTATCGACATCGAGTATCGACATCGAGTATCGACTTCGAGTATCGACATCGAGTATCAACATCGAACATCGACATCGAGTATCGACATCGAGTATCGACATCGAGTATCGACATCGAGTATCGACATCGAGTATCGACATCGAGTATCGACATCGAGTATCGACATCGAGTATCGACATCGAGTATCGACATCGAGTATCGACATCGAGTATCGACTTCGAGTATCGACATCGAGTATCGACATCGAGTATCGACATCGAGTATCGACATCGAGTATCGACATCGAGTATCGACTTCGAGTATCGACATCGAGTATCGACATCGAGTATCGACATCGACATCGAGTATCGACATCGAGTATCGACATCGAGTATCGACATCGAGTATCGACATCGAGTATCGACATCGAGTATCGACATCGAGTATCGACATCGAGTATCGACATCGAGTATCGAGATCGAGTATCGACATCGAGTATCGACATCGAGTATCGACATCGAGTATCGACATCGAGTATCGTAATCAAGTATCGACTTCGAGTATCGACATCGAGTATCGACATCGAGTATCGACTTCGAGTATCGACATCGAGTATCGACATCGAGTATCGACATCGAGTATTGACATCGAGTATCGACATCGAGTATCGACATCGAGTATCGACATCGAGTATCGACATCGAGTATCGACATCGAGTATCGACATCGAGTATCGACTTCGAGTATCGACATCGAGTATCGACATCGAGTATCGACATCGAGTATCGACATCGAGTATCGACTTCGAGTATCGACATCGAGTATCGACATCGAACATCGACATCGAGTATCGACATCGAGTATCGACATCGAGTATCGACATCGAGTATCGACATCGAGTATCGACATCGAGTATCGACATCGAGTATCGACATCGAGTATCGACATCGAGTATTGACATCGAGTATCGACATCGAGTATCGACATCGAGTATCGACATCGAGTATCGACATCGAGTATCGACATCGAGTATCGACATCGAGTATCGACATCGAGTATCGACTTCGAGTATCGACATCGAGTATCGACATCGAGTATCGACATCGAGTATCGACATCGAGTATCGACATCGAGTATCGACATCGAGTATCGACATCGAGTATCGACATCGAGTATCGACATCGAGTATCGACATCGAGTATCGACATCGAGTATCGACATCGAGTATTGACATCGAGTATCGTAATCAAGTATCGACTTCGAGTATCGACATCGAGTATCGACATCGAGTATTGACATCGAGTATCGACATCGAGTATCGTAATCAAGTATCGACATCGAGTATCGACTTCGAGTATCGACATCGAGTATCGACATCGAGTATCGACATCGAGTATCGACTTCGAGTATCAACATCGAGTATCGACTTCGAGTATCGACATCGAGTATCGACATCGAGTATCGACATCGAGTATTGACATCGAGTATCGACATCGAGTATCGACTTCGAGTATCGACATCGAGTATCGACATCGAGTATCGACATCGAGTATCGACATCGAGTATCGACATCGAGTATCGACATCGAGTATCGACTTCGAGTATCGACATCGAGTATCGACATCGAGTATCGACATCGAGTATCGACATCGAGTATCGACTTCGAGTATCGACATCGAGTATCAACATCGAACATCGACATCGAGTATCGACATCGAGTATCGACATCGAGTATCGACATCGAGTATCGACATCGAGTATCGACTTCGAGTATCGACATCGAGTATCAACATCGAACATCGACATCGAGTATCGACATCGAGTATCGACATCGAGTATCGACATCGAGTATCGACATCGAGTATCGACATCGAGTATCGACATCGAGTATCGACATCGAGTATCGACATCGAGTATCGACATCGAGTATCGACATCGAGTATCGACATCGAGTATCGACATCGAGTATCGACATCGAGTATCGACATCGAGTATCGACTTCGAGTATCGACATCGAGTATCGACATCGAGTATCGACATCGAGTATCGACATCGAGTATCGACATCGAGTATCGACTTCGAGTATCGACATCGAGTATCGACATCGAGTATCGACATCGACATCGAGTATCGACATCGAGTATCGACATCGAGTATCGACATCGAGTATCGACATCGAGTATCGACATCGAGTATCGACATCGAGTATCGACATCGAGTATCGACATCGAGTATCGAGATCGAGTATCGACATCGAGTATCGACATCGAGTATCGACATCGAGTATCGACATCGAGTATCGTAATCAAGTATCGACTTCGAGTATCGACATCGAGTATCGACATCGAGTATCGACTTCGAGTATCGACATCGAGTATCGACATCGAGTATCGACATCGAGTATTGACATCGAGTATCGACATCGAGTATCGACATCGAGTATCGACATCGAGTATCGACATCGAGTATCGACATCGAGTATCGACATCGAGTATCGACTTCGAGTATCGACATCGAGTATCGACATCGAGTATCGACATCGAGTATCGACATCGAGTATCGACTTCGAGTATCGACATCGAGTATCGACATCGAACATCGACATCGAGTATCGACATCGAGTATCGACATCGAGTATCGACATCGAGTATCGACATCGAGTATCGACATCGAGTATCGACATCGAGTATCGACATCGAGTATTGACATCGAGTATCGACATCGAGTATCGACATCGAGTATCGACATCGAGTATCGACATCGAGTATCGACATCGAGTATCGACATCGAGTATCGACATCGAGTATCGACTTCGAGTATCGACATCGAGTATCGACATCGAGTATCGACATCGAGTATCGACATCGAGTATCGACATCGAGTATCGACATCGAGTATCGACATCGAGTATCGACATCGAGTATCGACATCGAGTATCGACATCGAGTATCGACATCGAGTATCGACATCGAGTATTGACATCGAGTATCGTAATCAAGTATCGACTTCGAGTATCGACATCGAGTATCGACATCGAGTATTGACATCGAGTATCGACATCGAGTATCGTAATCAAGTATCGACATCGAGTATCGACTTCGAGTATCGACATCGAGTATCGACATCGAGTATCGACATCGAGTATTGACATCGAGTATCGACATCGAGTATCGACTTCGAGTATCGACATCGAGTATCGACATCGAGTATCGACATCGAGTATCGACATCGAGTATCGACATCGAGTATCGACATCGAGTATCGACTTCGAGTATCGACATCGAGTATCGACATCGAGTATCGACATCGAGTATCGACATCGAGTATCGACTTCGAGTATCGACATCGAGTATCAACATCGAACATCGACATCGAGTATCGACATCGAGTATCGACATCGAGTATCGACATCGAGTATTGACATCGAGTATCGACATC
Organism: Meliscaeva auricollis; assembly: GCA_948107695.1. Classification (NCBI taxonomy): domain Eukaryota; kingdom Metazoa; phylum Arthropoda; class Insecta; order Diptera; family Syrphidae; genus Meliscaeva; species Meliscaeva auricollis. The sequence continues at coordinate 56,310 of CANUFD010000023.1, forward strand.
GAGTATCGACATCGAGTATCGACATCGAGTATCGACATCGAGTATCGACATCGAGTATCGACATCGAGTATCGACATCGAGTATCGACATCGAGTATCGACATCGAGTATCGACTTCGAGTATCGACATCGAGTATCGACATCGAGTATCGACATCGAGTATCGACATCGAGTATCGACATCGAGTATCGACATCGAGTATCGACTTCGAGTATCGACATCGAGTATCGACATCGAGTATCGACATCGACATCGAGTATCGACATCGAGTATCGACATCGAGTATCGACATCGAGTATCGACATCGAGTATCGACATCGAGTATCGACATCGAGTATCGACATCGAGTATCGAGATCGAGTATCGACATCGAGTATCGACATCGAGTATCGACATCGAGTATCGACATCGAGTATCGTAATCAAGTATCGACTTCGAGTATCGACATCGAGTATCGACATCGAGTATCGACTTCGAGTATCGACATCGAGTATCGACATCGAGTATCGACATCGAGTATCGACATCGAGTATCAACATCGAACATCGACATCGAGTATCGACATCGAGTATCGACATCGAGTATCGACATCGAGTATCGACATCGAGTATCGACATCGAGTATCGACATCGAGTATCGACATCGAGTATCGACATCGAGTATCGACATCGAGTATCGACATCGAGTATCGACATCGAGTATCGACATCGAGTATCGACATCGAGTATCGACTTCGAGTATCGACATCGAGTATCGACATCGAGTATCGACATCGAGTATCGACATCGAGTATCGACATCGAGTATCGACTTCGAGTATCGACATCGAGTATCGACATCGAGTATCGACATCGACATCGAGTATCGACATCGAGTATCGACATCGAGTATCGACATCGAGTATCGACATCGAGTATCGACATCGAGTATCGACATCGAGTATCGACATCGAGTATCGACATCGAGTATCGACATCGAGTATCGAGATCGAGTATCGACATCGAGTATCGACATCGAGTATCGACATCGAGTATCGACATCGAGTATCGTAATCAAGTATCGACTTCGAGTATCGACATCGAGTATCGACATCGAGTATCGACTTCGAGTATCGACATCGAGTATCGACATCGAGTATCGACATCGAGTATTGACATCGAGTATCGACATCGAGTATCGACATCGAGTATCGACATCGAGTATCGACATCGAGTATCGACATCGAGTATCGACATCGAGTATCGACTTCGAGTATCGACATCGAGTATCGACATCGAGTATCGACATCGAGTATCGACATCGAGTATCGACTTCGAGTATCGACATCGAGTATCGACATCGAGTATCGACATCGAGTATCGACATCGAGTATCGACATCGAGTATCGACATCGAGTATCGACATCGAGTATCGACATCGAGTATTGACATCGAGTATCGACATCGAGTATCGACATCGAGTATCGACATCGAGTATCGACATCGAGTATCGACATCGAGTATCGACATCGAGTATCGACATCGAGTATCAACTTCGAGTATCGACATCGAGTATCGACATCGAGTATCGACATCGAGTATCGACATCGAGTATCGACATCGAGTATCGACATCGAGTATCGACATCGAGTATCGACATCGAGTATCGACATCGAGTATCGACATCGAGTATCGACATCGAGTATCGACATCGAGTATCGACATCGAGTATTGACATCGAGTATCGTAATCAAGTATCGACTTCGAGTATCGACATCGAGTATCGACATCGAGTATTGACATCGAGTATCGACATCGAGTATCGTAATCAAGTATCGACATCGAGTATCGACTTCGAGTATCGACATCGAGTATCGACATCGAGTATCGACATCGAGTATCGACTTCGAGTATCGACATCGAGTATCGACTTCGAGTATCGACATCGAGTATCGACATCGAGTATCGACATCGAGTATTGACATCGAGTATCGACATCGAGTATCGACTTCGAGTATCGACATCGAGTATCGACATCGAGTATCGACATCGAGTATCGACATCGAGTATCGACATCGAGTATCGACATCGAGTATCGACTTCGAGTATCGACATCGAGTATCGACATCGAGTATCGACATCGAGTATCGACATCGAGTATCGACTTCGAGTATCGACATCGAGTATCAACATCGAACATCGACATCGAGTATCGACATCGAGTATCGACATCGAGTATCGACATCGAGTATCGACATCGAGTATCGACTTCGAGTATCGACATCGAGTATCAACATCGAACATCGACATCGAGTATCGACATCGAGTATCGACATCGAGTATCGACATCGAGTATCGACATCGAGTATCGACATCGAGTATCGACATCGAGTATCGACATCGAGTATCGACATCGAGTATCGACATCGAGTATCGACATCGAGTATCGACATCGAGTATCGACATCGAGTATCGACATCGAGTATCGACTTCGAGTATCGACATCGAGTATCGACATCGAGTATCGACATCGAGTATCGACATCGAGTATCGACATCGAGTATCGACTTCGAGTATCGACATCGAGTATCGACATCGAGTATCGACATCGACATCGAGTATCGACATCGAGTATCGACATCGAGTATCGACATCGAGTATCGACATCGAGTATCGACATCGAGTATCGACATCGAGTATCGACATCGAGTATCGACATCGAGTATCGAGATCGAGTATCGACATCGAGTATCGACATCGAGTATCGACATCGAGTATCGACATCGAGTATCGACATCGAGTATCGTAATCAAGTATCGACATCGAGTATCGACATCGAGTATCGACTTCGAGTATCGACATCGAGTATCGACATCGAGTATCGACTTCGAGTATCGACATCGAGTATCGACATCGAGTATCGACATCGAGTATTGACATCGAGTATCGACATCGAGTATCGACATCGAGTATCGACATCGAGTATCGACATCGAGTATCGACATCGAGTATCGACATCGAGTATCGACTTCGAGTATCGACATCGAGTATCGACATCGAGTATCGACATCGAGTATCGACATCGAGTATCGACTTCGAGTATCGACATCGAGTATCGACATCGAACATCGACATCGAGTATCGACATCGAGTATCGACATCGAGTATCGACATCGAGTATCGACATCGAGTATCGACATCGAGTATCGACATCGAGTATCGACATCGAGTATTGACATCGAGTATCGACATCGAGTATCGACATCGAGTATCGACATCGAGTATCGACATCGAGTATCGACATCGAGTATCGACATCGAGTATCGACATCGAGTATCGACTTCGAGTATCGACATCGAGTATCGACATCGAGTATCGACATCGAGTATCGACATCGAGTATCGACATCGAGTATCGACATCGAGTATCGACATCGAGTATCGACATCGAGTATCGACATCGAGTATCGACATCGAGTATCGACATCGAGTATCGACATCGAGTATTGACATCGAGTATCGTAATCAAGTATCGACTTCGAGTATCGACATCGAGTATCGACATCGAGTATTGACATCGAGTATCGACATCGAGTATCGTAATCAAGTATCGACATCGAGTATCGACTTCGAGTATCGACATCGAGTATCGACATCGAGTATCGACATCGAGTATTGACATCGAGTATCGACATCGAGTATCGACTTCGAGTATCGACATCGAGTATCGACATCGAGTATCGACATCGAGTATCGACATCGAGTATCGACATCGAGTATCGACATCGAGTATCGACATCGAGTATCGACTTCGAGTATCGACATCGAGTATCGACATCGAGTATCGACATCGAGTATCGACATCGAGTATCGACTTCGAGTATCGACATCGAGTATCAACATCGAACATCGACATCGAGTATCGACATCGAGTATCGACATCGAGTATCGACATCGAGTATCGACATCGAGTATCGACATCGAGTATCGACATCGAGTATCGACATCGAGTATCGACATCGAGTATCGACATCGAGTATCGACATCGAGTATCGACATCGAGTATCGACATCGAGTATCGACATCGAGTATCGACATCGACTATCGACTTCGAGTATCGACATCGAGTATCGACATCGAGTATCGACATCGAGTATCGACATCGAGTATCGACATCGAGTATCGACTTCGAGTATCGACATCGAGTATCGACATCGAGTATCGACATCGACATCGAGTATCGACATCGAGTATCGACATCGAGTATCGACATCGAGTATCGACATCGAGTATCGACATCGAGTATCGACATCGAGTATCGAGATCGAGTATCGACATCGAGTATCGACATCGAGTATCGACATCGAGTATCGACATCGAGTATCGTAATCAAGTATCGACTTCGAGTATCGACATCGAGTATCGACATCGAGTATCGACTTCGAGTATCGACATCGAGTATCGACATCGAGTATCGACATCGAGTATTGACATCGAGTATCGACATCGAGTATCGACATCGAGTATCGACATCGAGTATCGACATCGAGTATCGACATCGAGTATCGACATCGAGTATCGACATCGAGTATCGACATCGAGTATCGACATCGAGTATCGACATCGAGTATCGACATCGAGTATCGACATCGAGTATCGACATCGAGTATCGACATCGAGTATCGACATCGAGTATCGACATCGAGTATCGACATCGAGTATCGACATCGAGTATCGACTTCGAGTATCGACATCGAGTATCGACATCGAGTATCGACATCGAGTATCGACATCGAGTATCGACATCGAGTATCGACATCGAGTATCGACATCGAGTATCGACATCGAGTATCGACATCGAGTATCGACATCGAGTATCGACATCGAGTATCGACTTCGAGTATCGACATCGAGTATCGACATCGAGTATCGACATCGAGTATCGACATCGACATCGAGTATCGACATCGAGTATCGACATCGAGTATCGACATCGAGTATCGACATCGAGTATCGACATCGAGTATCGACATCGACTATCGACATCGAGTATCGACATCGAGTATCGACATCGAGTATCGACATCGAGTATCGACATCGAGTATCGACATCGAGTATCGACATCGAGTATCGACATCGAGTATCGACATCGAGTATCGACATCGAGTATCGACATCGAGTATCGACATCGAGTATCGACATCGAGTATCGACATCGAGTATCGACATCGAGTATCGACATCGAGTATCGACATCGAGTATCGACATCGAGTATCGACATCGAGTATCGACATCGAGTATCGACATCGAGTATCGACATCGAGTATCGACATCGAGTATCGACATCGAGTATCGACATCGAGTATCGACTTCGAGTATCGACATCGAGTATCGACATCGAGTATCGACATCGAGTATCGACATCGAGTATCGACATCGAGTATCGACATCGAGTATCGACATCGAGTATCGACATCGAGTATCGACATCGAGTATCGACATCGAGTATCGACATCGAGTATCGACATCGAGTATCGACATCGAGTATCGACATCGAGTATCGACATCAGTATCGACATCGAGTATCGACATCGAGTATCGACATCGAGTATCGACATCGAGTATCGACATCGAGTATCGACTTCGAGTATCGACATCGAGTATCGACATCGAGTATCGACATCGAGTATCGACATCGAGTATCGACAACGAGTATCGACATCGAGTATCGACATCGAGTATCGACATCGAGTATCGACATCGAGTTTCGACATCGAGTATCGACATCGACATCGAGTATCGACATCGAGTATCGACATCGAGTATCGACATCGAGTATCGACATCGAGTATCGACATCGACTATCGACATCGAGTATCGACATCGACTATCGACATCGAGTATCGACATCGAGTATCGACATCGAGTATCGACATCGAGTATCGACATCGAGTATCGACATCGAGTATCGACATCGAGTATCGACATCGAGTATCGACATCGAGTATCGACATCGAGTATCGACATCGAGTATCGACATCGAGTATCGACATCGAGTATCGACATCGAGTATCGACATCGAGTATCGACATCGAGTATCGACATCGAGTATCGACATCGAGTATCGACATGGAGTATCGACATCGAGTATCGACATCGAGTATCGACTTCGAGTATCGACATCGAGTATCGACATCGAGTATCGACATCGAGTATCGACATCGAGTATCGACATCGAGTATCGACATCGAGTATCGACATCGAGTATCGACATCGAGTATCGACATCGAGTATCGACATCGAGTATCGACTTCGAGTATCGACATCGAGTATCGACATCGAGTATCGACATCGAGTATCGACATCGAGTATCGACATCGAGTATCGACATCGAGTATCGACATCGAGTATCGACATCGAGTATCGACATCGAGTATCGACATCGAGTATCGACTTCGAGTATCGACATCGAGTATCGACATCGAGTATCGACATCGAGTATCGACATCGAGTATCGACATCGAGTATCGACATCGAGTATCGACATCGAGTATCGACATCGAATATCGACATCGAGTATCGACATCGAGTATCGACATCGAGTATCGACATCGAGTATCGACATCGAGTATCGACATCGAGTATCGACATCGAGTATCGACATCGAGTATCGACATCGAGTATCGACATCGAGTATCGACATCGAGTATCGACATCGAGTATCGACATTGAGTATCGACATCGGGTATCGAGATCGAGTATCGACATCGAGTATCGACATCGAGTATCGACATCGAGTATCGACATCGAGTATCGACTTCGAGTATCGACATCGAGTATCGACATCGAGTATCGACATCGAGTATCGACATCGAGTATCGACATCGAGTATCGACATCGAGTATCGACATCGAGTATCGACATCGAATATCGACATCGAGTATCGACATCGAGTATCGACATCGAGTATCGACATCGAGTATCGACATCGAGTATCGACATCGAGTATCGACATCGAGTATCGACATCGAGTATCGACATCGAGTATCGACATCGAGTATCGACATCGAGTATCGACATCGAATATCGACATCGAGTATCGACATCGAGTATCGACATCGAGTATCGACATCGAGTATCGACATCGAGTATCGACATCGAGTATCGACATCGAGTATCGACATCGAGTATCGACATCGACATCGAGTATCGACATCGAGTATCGACATCGAGTATCGACATCGAGTATCGACATCGAGTATCGACATCGACTATCGACATCGAGTATCGACATCGACTATCGACATCGAGTATCGACATCGAGTATCGACATCGAGTATCGACATCGAGTATCGACATCGAGTATCGACATCGAGTATCGACATTGAGTACCGACATCGAGTATCGACATCGAGTATCGATATCGAGTATCGACATCGAGTATCGACATCGAGTATCGACATCGAGTATCGACATCGAGTATCGACATCGAGTATCGACATCGAGTATCGACATCGAGTATCGACATGGAGTATCGACATCGAGTATCGACATCGAGTATCGACTTCGAGTATCGACATCGAGTATCGACATCGAGTATCGACATCGAGTATCGACATCGAGTATCGACATCGAGTATCGACATCGAGTATCGACATCGAGTATCGACATCGAGTATCGACATCGAGTATCGACATCGAGTATCGACATCGAGTATCGACTTCGAGTATCGACATCGAGTATCGACATCGAGTATCGACATCGAGTATCGACATCGAGTATCGACATCGAGTATCGACATCGAGTATCGACATCGAGTATCGACATCGAGTATCGACATCGAGTATCGACATCGAGTATCGACTTCGAGTATCGACATCGAGTATCGACATCGAGTATCGACATCGAGTATCGACATCGAGTATCGACATCGAGTATCGACATCGAGTATCGACATCGAGTATCGACATCGAATATCGACATCGAGTATCGACATCGAGTATCGACATCGAGTATCGACATCGAGTATCGACATCGAGTATCGACATCGAGTATCGACATCGAGTATCGACATCGAGTATCGACATCGAGTATCGACATCGAGTATCGACATCGAGTATCGACATCGAGTATCGACATCGAGTATCGACATCGAGTATCGACATCGAGTAACGACATCGAGTATCGACTTCGAGTAACGACATCGAGTATCGACCTCGAGTATCGACATCGAGTATCGACATCGAGTATCGACATCGAGTATCGACATCGAGTATCGACATCGAGTATCGACATCGAGTATCGACATCGAATATCGACATCGAGTATCGACATCGAGTATCGACATCGAGTATCGACATCGAGTATCGACATCGAGTATCGAGATCGAGTATCGACATCGAGTATCGACATCGAGTATCGACATCGAGTATCGACATCGAGTATCGACATCGAGTATCGACATCGAGTATCGACATCGAGTATCGACATCGAGTATCGACATCGAGTATCGACATCGAGTATCGACATCGAGTAACGACATCGAGTATCGACTTCGAGTAACGACATCGAGTATCGACCTCGAGTATCGACATCGAGTATCGACATCGAGTATCGACATCGAGTATCGACATCGAGTATCGACATCGAGTATCGACATCGAGTATCGACATCGAATATCGACATCGAGTATCGACATCGAGTATCGACATCGAGTATCGACATCGAGTATCGACATCGAGTATCGACATCGAGTATCGACATCGAGTATCGACATCGAGTATCGACATCGAGTATCGACATCGAGTATCGACATCGAGTATCGACATCGAGTATCGACATCGAGTATCGACATCGAGTATCGATTTCGAGTATCGACATCGAGTATCGACATCGAGTATCGACATCGAGTATTGACATCGAGTATCGACATCGAGTATCGACATCGAGTATCGACATCGAGTATCGACATCGAGTATCGACATCGAGTATCGACATCGAGTATCGACATCGAGTATCGACTTCGAGTATCGACATCGAGTATCGACATCGAGTATCGACATCGAGTATTGACATCGAGTATCGACATCGAGTATCGACATCGAGTATCGACATCGAGTATCGACATCGAGTATCGACATCGAGTATCGACATCGAGTATCGACTTCGAGTATCGACATCGAGTATCGACATCGAGTATCGACATCGAGTATCGACATCGAGTATCGACATCGAGTATCGACATCGAGTATCGACATCGAGTATCGACATCGAGTATCGACATCGAGTATCGACATCGAGTATCGACATCGAGTATCGACATCGAGTATCGACATCGAGTATCGACATCGAGTATCGACATCGAGTATCGACATCGAGTATCGACATCGAGTATTGACATCGAGTATCGTAATCAAGTATCGACTTCGAGTATCGACATCGAGTATCGACATCGAGTATCGACATCGAGTATCGACATCGAGTATCGTAATCAAGTATCGACATCGAGTATCGACATCGAGTATCGACATCGAGTATCGACATCGAGTATCGACATCGAGTATCGACTTCGAGTATCAACATCGAGTATCGACTTCGAGTATCGACATCGAGTATCGACATCGAGTATCGACATCGAGTATCGACATCGAGTATCGACATCGAGTATCGACTTCGAGTATCGACATCGAGTATCGACATCGAGTATCGACATCGAGTATCGACATCGAGTATCGACATCGAGTATCGACATCGAGTATCGACATCGAGTATCGACATCGAGTATCGACATCGAGTATCGACATCGAGTATCGACATCGAGTATCGACATCGAGTATCGACATCGAGTATCGACATCGAGTATCGACATCGAGTATCGACTTCGAGTATCGACATCGAGTATCGACATCGAGTATCGACATCGAGTATCGACATCGAGTATCGACATCGAGTATCGACTTCGAGTATCGACATCGAGTATCGACATCGAGTATCGACATCGACATCGAGTATCGACATCGAGTATCGACATCGAGTATCGACATCGAGTATCGACATCGAGTATCGACATCGAGTATCGACATCGAGTATCGACATCGAGTATCGAGATCGAGTATCGACATCGAGTATCGACATCGAGTATCGACATCGAGTATCGAAATCGAGTATCGACATCGAGTATCGTAATCAAGTATCGACTTCGAGTATCGACATCGAGTATCGACATCGAGTATCGACTTCGAGTATCGACATCGAGTATCGACATCGAGTATCGACATCGAGTATTGACATCGAGTATCGACATCGAGTATCGACATCGAGTATCGACATCGAGTATCGACATCGAGTATCGACATCGAGTATCGACATCGAGTATCGACATCGAGTATCGACATCGAGTATCGACATCGAGTATCGACATCGAGTATCGACATCGAGTATCGACATCGAGTATCGACATCGAGTATCGACATCGAGTATCGACATCGAGTATCGACATCGAGTATCGACATCGAGTATCGACATCGAGTATCGACATCGAGTATCGACATCGAGTATCGACTTCGAGTATCGACATCGAGTATCGACATCGAGTATCGACATCGAGTATCGACATCGAGTATCGACATCGAGTATCGACATCGAGTATCGACATCGAGTATCGACATGGAGTATCGACATCGAGTATCGACATCGAGTATCGACTTCGAGTATCGACATCGAGTATCGACATCGAGTATCGACATCGAGTATCGACATCGAGTATCGACATCGAGTATCGACATCGACATCGAGTATCGACATCGAGTATCGACATCGAGTATCGACATCGAGTATCGACATCGAGTATCGACATCGAGTATCGACATCGACTATCGACATCGAGTATCGACATCGAGTATCGACATTAACTATCGACATCGAGTATCGACATCGAGTATCGACATCGAGTATCGACATCGAGTATCGACATCGAGTATCGACATCGAGTATCGACATCGAGTATCGACATCGAGTATCGACATCGAGTATCGACATCGAGTATCGACATCGAGTATCGACATCGAGTATCGACATCGAGTATCGACATCGAGTATCGACATCGAGTATCGACATCGAGTATCGACATCGAGTATCGACATCGAGTATCGACATCGAGTATCGACATGGAGTATCGACATGGAGTATCGACATCGAGTATCGACTTCGAGTATCGACATCGAGTATCGACATCGAGTATCGACATCGAGTATCGACATCGAGTATCGACATCGAGTATCGACATCGAGTATCGACATCGAGTATCGACATCGAGTATCGACATCGAGTATCGACATCGAGTATCGACATCGAGTATCGACATCGAGTATCGACATCGAGTATCGACATCGAGTATCGACATCGAGTATCGACATCGAGTATCGACATCGAGTATCGACATCGAGTATCGACATCGAGTATCGAGATCGAGTATCGACATCGAGTATCGACATCGAGTATCGACATCGAGTATCGACATCGAGTATCGACTTCGAGTATCGACATCGAGTATCGACATCGAGTATCGACATCGAGTATCGACATCGAGTATCGACATCGAGTATCGACATCGAGTATCGACTTCGAGTATCGACATCGAGTATCGACATCGAGTATCGACATCGAGTATCGACATCGAGTATCGACATCGAGTATCGACATCGAGTATCGACATCGAGTATCGACATCGAGTATCGACATCGAGTATCGACATCGAGTATCGACATCGAGTATCGACTTCGAGTATCGACATCGAGTATCGACATCGAGTATCGACTTCGAGTATCGACATCGAGTATCGACATCGAGTATCGACATCGAGTATCGACATCGAGTATCGACTTCGAGTATCGACATCGAGTATCAACATCGAACATCGACATCGAGTATCGACATCGAGTATCGACATCGAGTATCGACATCGAGTATCGACATCGAGTATCGACATCGAGTATCGACATCGAGTATCGACATCGAGTATCGACATCGAGTATCGACTTCGAGTATCGACATCGAGTATCGACATCGAGTATCGACATCGAGTATCGACATCGAGTATCGACTTCGAGTATCGACATCGAGTATCAACATCGAACATCGACATCGAGTATCGACTTCGAGTATCGACATCGAGTATCGACATCGAGTATCGACATCGAGTATCGACATCGAGTATCGACATCGAGTATCGACTTCGAGTATCGACATCGAGTATCGACATCGAGTATCGACATCGAGTATCGACATCGAGTATCGACATCGAGTATCGACATCGAGTATCGACATCGAGTATCGACATCGAGTATCGACATCGAGTATCGACTTCGAGTATCGACATCGAGTACCGACATCGAGTATCGACATCGAGTATCGACATCGAGTATCGACTTCGAGTATCGACATCGAGTATCAACATCGAGTATCGACATCGAGTATCGACATCGAGTATCGACATCGAGTATCGACATCGAGTATCGACATCGAGTATCGACATCGAGTATCGACATCGAGTATCGACATCGAGTATCGACATCGAGTATCGACATCGAGTATCGACATCGAGTATCGACATCGAGTATCGACATCGAGTATCGACATCGAGTATCGACTTCGAGTATCGACATCGAGTATCGACATCGAGTATCGACATCGAGTATCGACATCGAGTATCGACATCGAGTATCGACTTCGAGTATCGACATCGAGTATCGACATCGACATCGAGTATCGACATCGACATCGAGTATCGACATCGAGTATCGACATCGAGTATCGACATCGAGTATCGACATCGAGTATCGACATCGAGTATCGACATCGAGTATCGACATCGAGTATCGACATCGAGTATCGACATCGAGTATCGACATCGAGTATCGACATCGAGTATCGTAATCAAGTATCGACTTCGAGTATCGACATCGAGTATCGACATCGAGTATCGACTTCGAGTATCGACATCGAGTATCGACATCGAGTATCGACATCGAGTATTGACATCGAGTATCGACATCGAGTATCGACATCGAGTATCGACATCGAGTATCGACATCGAGTATCGACATCGAGTATCGACATCGAGTATCGACATCGAGTATCGACATCGAGTATCGACATCGAGTATCGACATCGAGTATCGACATCGAGTATCGACATCGAGTATCGACATCGAGTATCGACATCGAGTATCGACATCGAGTATCGACATCGAGTATCGACTTCGAGTATCGACATGGAGTATCGACATCGAGTATCGACATCGAGTATCGACATCGAGTATCGACATCGAGTATCGACATCGAGTATCGACATCGAGTATCGACATGGAGTATCGACATCGAGTATCGACATCGAGTATCGACTTCGAGTATCGACATCGAGTATCGACATCGAGTATCGACATCGAGTATCGACATCGAGTATCGACATCGAGTATCGACATCGACATCGAGTATCGACATCGAGTATCGACATCGAGTATCGACATCGAGTATCGAGATCGAGTATCGACATCGAGTATCGACATCGAGTATCGACATCGAGTATCGTAATCAAGTATCGTAATCAAGTATCGACTTCGAGTATCGACATCGAGTATCGACATCGAGTATCGACTTCGAGTATCGACATCGAGTATCGACATCGAGTATCGACATCGAGTATTGACATCGAGTATCGACATCGAGTATCGACATCGAGTATCGACATCGAGTATCGACATCGAGTATCGACATCGAGTATCGACATCGAGTATCGACATCGAGTATCGACATCGAGTATCGACATCGAGTATCGACATCGAGTATCGTAATCAAGTATCGACTTCGAGTATCGACATCGAGTATCGACATCGAGTATCGACATCGAGTATCGAGATCGAGTATCGACATCGAGTATCGACATCGAGTATCGACATCGAGTATCGACTTCGAGTATCGACATCGAGTATCGACATCGAGTATCGAGATCGAGTATCGACATCGAGTATCGACATCGAGTATCGACATCGAGTATCGACATCGAGTATCGTAATCAAGTATCGACTTCGAGTATCGACATCGAGTATCGACATCGAGTATCGACTTCGAGTATCGACATCGAGTATCGACATCGAGTATCGACATCGAGTATTGACATCGAGTATCGACATCGAGTATCGACATCGAGTATCGACATCGAGTATCGACATCGAGTATCGACATCGAGTATCGACATCGAGTATCGACATCGAGTATCGACATCGAGTATCGACATCGAGTATCGACATCGAGTATCGACATCGAGTATCGACATCGAGTATCGACATCGAGTATCGACTTCGAGTATCGACATCGAGTATCGACATCGAGTATCGACATCGAGTATCGACATCGAGTATCGACATCGAGTATCGACATCGAGTATCGACATCGAGTATCGACATCGAGTATCGACATGGAGTATCGACATCGAGTATCGACTTCGAGTATCGACATCGAGTATCGACATCGAGTATCGACATCGAGTATCGACATCGAGTATCGACATCGACATCGAGTATCGACATCGAGTATCGACATCGAGTATCGACATCGAGTATCGACATCGAGTATCGACATCGACTATCGACATCGAGTATCGACATCGAGTATCGACATCGACTATCGACATCGAGTATCGACATCGAGTATCGACATCGAGTATCGACATCGAGTATCGACATCGAGTATCGACATCGAGTATCGACATCGAGTATCGACATCGAGTATCGACATCGAGTATCGACATCGAGTATCGACATCGAGTATCGACATCGAGTATCGACATCGAGTATCGACATCGAGTATCGACATCGAGTATCGACATCGAGTATCGACATCGAGTATCGACATCGAGTATCGACATCGAGTATCGACATCGAGTATCGACATCGAGTATCGACATGGAGTATCGACATCGAGTATCGACATCGAGTATCGACTTCGAGTATCGACATCGAGTATCGACATCGAGTATCGACATCGAGTATCGACATCGAGTATCGACATCGAGTATCGACATCGAGTATCGACATCGAGTATCGACATCGAGTATCGACATCGAGTATCGACATCGAGTATCGACTTCGAGTATCGACATCGAGTATCGACATCGAGTATCGACATCGAGTATCGACATCGAGTATCGACATCGAGTATCGACATCGAGTATCGACATCGACATCGAGTATCGACATCGAGTATCGACATCGAGTATCGACATCGAGTATCGACATCGAGTATCGACATCGAGTATCGACATCGACTATCGACATCGAGTATCGACATCGAGTATCGACATCGACTATCGACATCGAGTATCGACATCGAGTATCGACATCGAGTATCGACATCGAGTATCGACATCGAGTATCGACATCGAGTATCGACATCGAGTATCGACATCGAGTATCGACATCGAGTATCGACATCGAGTATCGACATCGAGTATCGACATCGAGTATCGACATCGAGTATCGACATCGAGTATCGACATCGAGTATCGACATCGAGTATCGACATCGAGTATCGACATGGAGTATCGACATCGAGTATCGACATCGAGTATCGACTTCGAGTATCGACATCGAGTATCGACATCGAGTATCGACATCGAGTATCGACATCGAGTATCGACATCGAGTATCGACATCGAGTATCGACATCGAGTATCGACATCGAGTATCGACATCGAGTATCGACATCGAGTATCGACATCGAGTATCGACATCGAGTATCGACATCGAGTATCGACATCGAGTATCGACATCAAGTATCGACTTCGAGTATCGACATCGAGTATCGACATCGAGTATCGACATCGAGTATCGACATCGAGTATCGACATCGAGTATCGACATCGAGTATCGACATCGAGTATCGACATCGAGTATCGACAGCGAGTATCGACATCGAGTATCGACATCGAGTATCGACATCGAGTATCGACATCGAGTATCGACATCGAGTATCGACATCGAGTATCGACTTCGAGTATCAACATCGAGTATCGACTTCGAGTATCGACATCGAGTATCGACATCGAGTATCGACATCGAGTATCGACATCGAGTATCGACATCGAGTATCGACTTCGAGTATCGACATCGAGTATCGACATCGAGTATCGACATCGAGTATCGACATCGAGTATCGACATCGAGTATCGACATCGAGTATCGACTTCGAGTATCGACATCGAGTATCGACATCGAGTATCGACATCGAGTATCGACATCGAGTATCGACTTCGAGTATCGACATCGAGTATCAACATCGAGCATCGACATCGAGTATCAACATCGAGTATCGACATCGAGTATCGACATCGAGTATCGACATCGAGTATCGACATCGAGTATCGACATCGAGTATCGACTTCGAGTATCGACATCGAGTATCGACATCGAGTATTGACATCGAGTATCGACATCGAGTATCGACATCGAGTATCGACATCGAGTATCGACATCGAGTATCGACATCGAGTATCGACATCGAGTTTCGACATCGAGTATCGACATCGACATCGAGTATCGACATCGAGTATCGACATCGAGTATCGACATCGAGTATCGACATCGAGTATCGACATCGAGTATCGACATCGACTATCGACATCGAGTATCGACATCGAGTATCGACATCGACTATCGACATCGAGTATCGACATCGAGTATCGACATCGAGTATCGACATCGAGTATCGACATCGAGTATCGACATCGAGTATCGACATCGAGTATCGACATCGAGTATCGACATCGAGTATCGACATCGAGTATCGACATCGAGTATCGACATCGAGTATCGACATCGAGTATCGACATGGAGTATCGACATCGAGTATCGACATCGAGTATCGACTTCGAGTATCGACATCGAGTATCGACATCGAGTATCGACATCGAGTATCGACATCGAGTATCGACATCGAGTATCGACATCGAGTATCGACATCGAGTATCGACATCGAGTATCGACATCGAGTATCGACATCGAGTATCGACTTCGAGTATCGACATCGAGTATCGACATCGAGTATCGACATCGAGTATCGACATCGAGTATCGACATCGAGTATCGACATCGAGTATCGACATCGAGTATCGACATCGAGTATCGACATCGAGTATCGACATCGAGTATCGACTTCGAGTATCGACATCGAGTATCGACATCGAGTATCGACATCGAGTATCGACATCGAGTATCGACATCGAGTATCGACATCGAGTATCGACATCGAATATCGACATCGAGTATCGACATCGAGTATCGACATCGAGTATCGACATCGAGTATCGACATCGAGTATCGAGATCGAGTATCGACATCGAGTATCGACATCGAGTATCGACATCGAGTATCGACATCGAGTATCGACATCGAGTATCGACATCGAGTATCGACATCGAGTATCGACATCGAGTATCGACATCGAGTATCGACATCGAGTATCGACATCGAGTATCGACATCGAGTATCGACATCGACATCGAGTATCGACATCGAGTATCGACATCGAGTATCGACATCGAATATCGACATCGAGTATCGACATCGAGTATCGACATCGAGTATCGACATCAAGTATCGACATCGAGTATCGACAACGAATATCGACATCGACTATCGACATCGAGTATTGACATCGAGTATCGACATCGAGTATCGACATCGAGTATCGACATCGAGTATCGACATCGAGTATCGACATCGAGTATCGACATCGAGTATCGACATCGAGTATCGACATCGAGTATCGACATCGAGTATCGACTTCGAGTATCGACATCGAGTATCGACATCGAGTATCGACATCGAGTATCGACATCGAGTATCGACATCGAGTATCGACATCGAGTATCGACATCGAGTATCGACATCGAATATCGACATCGAGTATCGACATCGAGTATCGACATCGAGTATCGACATCAAGTATCGACATCGAGTATCGAGATCGAGTATCGACATCGAGTATCGACATCGAGTATCGACATCGAGTATCGACATCGAGTATCGACATCGAGTATCGACATCGAGTATCGACATCGAGTATCGACATCGAGTATCGACATCGAGTATCGACATCGAGTATCGACATCGAGTATCGACATCGAGTATCGACATCGAGTATCGACATCGAGTATCGACATCGAGTATTGACATCGAGTATCGAAATCGAGTATCGACATCGAGTATCGACATCGAGTATCGACATCGAGTATCGACATCGAGTATCGACATCGAGTATCGACATCGAGTATCGACATCGAGTATCGACATCGAGTATCGACATCGAGTATCGACATCGACTATCGACATCGACTATCGACATCGAGTATCGACATCGAGTATCGACATCGAGTATCGACATCGAGTATCGACATCGAGTATCGACATCGAGTATCGATATCGAGTATCGACATCGAGTATCGACATCGAGTATCGACATCGAGTATCGACATCGAGTATCGACATCGAGTATCGACATCGAGTATCGACATCGAGTATCGACATCGAGTATCGACATCGAGTATCGACATCGAGTATCGACATCGAGTATCGACATCGAGTATCGACATCGAGTATCGACATCGAGTATCGACATCGAGTATCGACATCGAGTATTGACATCGAGTATCGAAATCGAGTATCGAAATCGAGTATCGACATCGAGTATCGACATCGGGTATCGACATCGAGTATCGACATCGAGTATCGACATCGAGTATCGACATCGAGTATCGACATCGAGTATCGACATCGAGTATCGACATCGAGTATCGACATCGAGTATCGACATCGAGTATCGACATCGAGTATCGACATCGAGTATCGACATCGAGTATCGACTTCGAGTATCGACATCGAGTATCGACATCGAGTATCGACATCGAGTATCGACATCGAGTATCGACATCGAGTATCGACTTCGAGTATCGACATCGAGTATCGACATCGAGTATCGACATCGAGTATCGACATCGAGTATCGACATCGAGTATCGACATCGAGTATCGACATCGAGTATCGATATCGAGTATCGACAACGAATATCGACATCGACTATCGACATCGAGTATCGACATCGAGTATCGACATCGAGTATCGACATCGAGTATCGACATCGAGTATCGACATCGAGTATCGACATCGAGTATCGACATCGAGTATCGACATCGAGTATCGACATCGAGTATCGACATCGACTATCGACATCGAGTATCGACATCGAGTATCGACTTCGAGTATCGACATCGAGTATCGACATCGAGTATCGACATCGAGTATCGACATCGAGTATCGACATCGAGTATCGACATCGAGTATCGACATCGAGTATCGACATCGAGTATCGACATCGAGTATCGACATCGAGTATCGACATCGAGTATCGACATCGAGTATCGACTTCGAGTATCGACATCGAGTATCGACATCGAGTATCGACATCGAGTATCGACATCGAGTATCGACATCGAGTATCGACTTCGAGTATCGACATCGAGTATCGACATCGAGTATCGACATCGACATCGAGTATCGACATCGAGTATCGACATCGAGTATCGACATCGAGTATCGACATCGAGTATCGACATCGAGTATCGACATCGAGTATCGACATCGAGTATCGAGATCGAGTATCGACATCGAGTATCGACATCGAGTATCGACATCGAGTATCGACATCGAGTATCGACTTCGAGTATCGACATCGAGTATCGACATCGAGTATCGACATCGAGTATCGACATCGAGTATCGACATCGAGTATCGACATCGAGTATCGACATCGAATATCGACATCGAGTATCGACATCGAGTATCGACATCGAGTATCGACATCGAGTATCGACATCGAGTATCGACATCGAGTATCGACATCGAGTATCGACATCGAGTATCGACATCGAGTATCGACATCGAGTATCGACATCGAGTATCGACATCGAGTATCGACATCGAGTATCGACATCGAGTATCGACATCGAGTATCGACATCGAGTATCGACATCGAGTATCGACATCGAGTATCGACATCGAGTATCGACATCGAGTATCGACATCGAGTATCGACATCGAGTATTGACATCGAGTATCGAAATCGAGTATCGAAATCGAGTATCGACATCGAGTATCGACATCGGGTATCGACATCGAGTATCGACATCGAGTATCGACATCGAGTATCGACATCGAGTATCGACATCGAGTATCGACATCGAGTATCGACATCGAGTATCGACATCGAGTATCGACATCGAGTATCGACATCGAGTATCGACATCGGGTATCGACATCGAGTATCGACATCGAGTATCGACATCGAGTATCGACATCGAGTATCGACATCAAGTATCGACATCGAGTATCGACAACGAATATCGACATCGACTATCGACATCGAGTATTGACATCGAGTATCGACATCGAGTATCGACATCGAGTATCGACATCGAGTATCGACATCGAGTATCGACATCGAGTATCGACATCGAGTATCGACATCGAGTATCGACATCGAGTATCGACATCGAGTATCGACATCGAGTATCGACATCGAGTATCGACATCGAGTATCGACATCGAGTATCGACATCGAGTATCGACATCGAGTATCGACATCGAGTATCGACATCGAGTATCGACATCGAGTATCGACATCGAGTATCGACATCGAGTATCGACATCGAGTATCGACATCGAGTATCGACATCGAGTATCGACATCGAGTATCGACATCGAGTATCGACATCGAATATCGACATCGAGTATCGACATCGAGTATCGACATCGAGTATCGACATCGAGTATCGACATCGAGTATCGACATCGAGTATCGACATCGAGTATCGACATCGAGTATCGACATCGAGTATCGACATCGAGTATCGACATCGAGTATCGACATCGAGTATCGACATCGAGTATCGACATCGAGTATCGACATCGAGTATCGACATCGAGTATCGACATCGAGTATCGACATCGAGTATCGACATCGAGTATCGACATCGAGTATCGACATCGAGTATCGACATCGAGTATCGACATCGAATATCGACATCGAGTATCGACATCGAGTATCGACATCGAGTATCGACATCGAGTATCGACATCGAGTATCGACATCGAGTATCGACATCGAGTATCGACATCGAGTATCGACATCGAGTATCGACATCGAGTATCGACATCGAGTATCGACATCGAGTATCGACATCGAGTATCGACATCGAGTATCGACATCGAGTATCGACATCGAGTATCGACATCGAGTATCGACATCGAGTATCGACATCGAGTATCGACATCGAGTATCGACATCGAGTATCGACATCGAGTATCGACATCGAGTATCGACATCGAGTATCGACATCGAGTATCGACATCGAGTATCGACATCGAGTATCGACATCGAGTATCGACATCGAGTATCGACATCGAGTATCGACATCGAGTATCGACATCGAGTATCGACATCGAGTATCGACATCGAGTATCGACATCGAGTATCGACATCGAGTATCGACATCGAGTATCGACATCGAGTATCGACATCGAGTATCGACATCGAGTATTGACATCGAGTATCGAAATCGAGTATCGAAATCGAGTATCGAAATCGAGTATCGACATCGATCATCGACATCGGGTATCGACATCGAGTATCGACATCGAGTATCGACATCGAGTATCGACATCGAGTATCGACATCGAGTATCGACATCGAGTATCGACATCGAGTATCGACATCGAGTATCGACATCGAGTATCGACATCGAGTATCGACATCGAATATCGACATCGAGTATCGACATCGAGTATCGACATCGAGTATCGACATCGAGTATCGACATCGAGTATCGACATCGAGTATCGACATCGAGTATCGACATCGAGTATCGACATCGAGTATCGACATCGAGTATCGACATCGAGTATCGACATCGAGTATCGACATCGAGTATCGACATCGAGTATCGACATCGAGTATCGACATCGAGTATCGACATCGAGTATCGACATCGAGTATCGACATCGAGTATCGACATCGAGTATCGACATCGAGTATCGACATCGAGTATCGACATCGAGTATCGACATCGAGTATCGACATCGAGTATCGACATCGAGTATCGACATCGAGTATCGACATCGAGTATCGACATCGAGTATCGACATCGAGTATCGACATCGAGTATCGACATCGAGTATCGACATCGAGTATCGACATCGAGTATCGACATCGAGTATCGACATCGAGTATCGACATCGAGTATCGACATCGAGTATCGACATCGAGTATCGACATCGAGTATCGACATCGAGTATTGACATCGAGTATCGAAATCGAGTATCGAAATCGAGTATCGACATCGATCATCGACATCGGGTATCGACATCGAGTATCGACATCGAGTATCGACATCGAGTATCGACATCGAGTATCGACATCGAGTATCGACATCGAGTATCGACATCGAGTATCGACAACGAATATCGACATCGACTATCGACATCGAGTATTGACATCGAGTATCGACATCGAGTATCGACATCGAGTATCGACATCGAGTATCGACATCGAGTATCGACATCGAATATCGACATCGACTATCGACATCGAGTATTGACATCGAGTATCGACATCGAGTATCGACATCGAGTATCGACATCGAGTATCGACATCGAGTATCGACATCGAGTATCGACATCGGGTATCGACATCGAGTATCGACATCGAGTATCGACATCGAGTATCGACATCGAGTATCGACATCAAGTATCGACATCGAGTATCGACAACGAATATCGACATCGACTATCGACATCGAGTATTGACATCCAGTATCGACATCGAGTATCGACATCGAGTATCGACATCGAGTATCGACATCGAGTATCGACATCGAGTATCGACATCGAGTATCGACATCGAGTATCGACATCGAGTATCGACATCGAGTATCGACATCGAGTATCGACATCGAGTATTGACATCGAGTATCGACATCGAGTATCGACATCGAGTATCGACATCGAGTATCGACATCGAGTATCGACATCGAGTATCGACATCGGGTATCGACATCGAGTATCGACATCGAGTATCGACATCGAGTATCGACATCGAGTATCGACATCAAGTATCGACATCGAGTATCGACAACGAATATCGACATCGACTATCGACATCGAGTATTGACATCGAGTATCGACATCGAGTATCGACATCGAGTATCGACATCGAGTATCGACATCGAGTATTGACATCGAGTATCGACATCGAGTATCGACATCGAGTACCGACATCGAGTATCGACATCAAGTATCGACATCGAGTATCGACAACGAATATCGACATCGACTATCGACATCGAGTATTGACATCGAGTATCGACATCGAGTATGGACATCGAGTATCGACATCGAGTATCGACATCGAGTATCGACATCGAATATCGA
This sequence comes from Meliscaeva auricollis, assembly GCA_948107695.1. NCBI lineage: Eukaryota > Metazoa > Arthropoda > Insecta > Diptera > Syrphidae > Meliscaeva > Meliscaeva auricollis. Next base: position 79,820 of record CANUFD010000023.1, read on the forward strand.
CATCGACTATCGACATCGAGTATTGACATCGAGTATCGACATCGAGTATCGACATCGAGTATCGACATCGAGTATCGACATCGAGTATCGACATCGAGTATCGACATCGGGTATCGACATCGAGTATCGACATCGAGTATCGACATCGAGTATCGACATCGAGTATCGACATCAAGTATCGACATCGAGTATCGACAACGAATATCGACATCGACTATCGACATCGAGTATTGACATCGAGTATCGACATCGAGTATCGACATCGAGTATCGACATCGAGTATCGACATCGAGTATCGACATCGAGTATCGACATCGAGTATCGACATCGAGTATCGACATCGAGTATCGACATCGAGTATCGACATCGAGTATCGACATCGAGTATCGACATCGAGTATCGACATCGACTATCGACATCGACTATCGACATCGAGTATCGACATCGAGTATCGACATCGAGTATCGACATCGAGTATCGGCTTCGAGTATCGACATCGAGTATCGACATCGAGTATCGACATCGAGTATCGACATCGAGTATTGACATCGAGTATCGAAATCGAGTATCGAAATCGAGTATCGACATCGATCATCGACATCGGGTATCGACATCGAGTATCGACATCGAGTATCGACATCGAGTATCGACATCGAGTATCGACATCGAGTATCGACATCGAGTATCGACAACGAATATCGACATCGACTATCGACATCGAGTATTGACATCGAGTATCGACATCGAGTATCGACATCGAGTATCGACATCGAGTATCGACATCGAGTATCGACATCGAATATCGACATCGACTATCGACATCGAGTATTGACATCGAGTATCGACATCGAGTATCGACATCGAGTATCGACATCGAGTATCGACATCGAGTATCGACATCGAGTATCGACATCGGGTATCGACATCGAGTATCGACATCGAGTATCGACATCGAGTATCGACATCGAGTATCGACATCAAGTATCGACATCGAGTATCGACAACGAATATCGACATCGACTATCGACATCGAGTATTGACATCGAGTATCGACATCGAGTATCGACATCGAGTATCGACATCGAGTATCGACATCGAGTATCGACATCGAGTATCGACATCGAGTATCGACATCGAGTATCGACATCGAGTATCGACATCGAGTATCGACATCGAGTATCGACATCGAGTATCGACATCGAGTATTGACATCGAGTATCGACATCGAGTATCGACATCGAGTATCGACATCGAGTATCGACATCTAGTATCGACATCGAGTATCGACATCGGGTATCGACATCGAGTATCGACATCGAGTATCGACATCGAGTATCGACATCGAGTATCGACATCAAGTATCGACATCGAGTATCGACAACGAATATCGACATCGACTATCGACATCGAGTATTGACATCGAGTATCGACATCGAGTATCGACATCGAGTATCGACATCGAGTATCGACATCGAGTATCGACATCGAGTATTGACATCGAGTATCGACATCGAGTATCGACATCGAGTACCGACATCGAGTATCGACATCAAGTATCGACATCGAGTATCGACAACGAATATCGACATCGACTATCGACATCGAGTATTGACATCGAGTATCGACATCGAGTATCGACATCGAGTATCGACATCGAGTATCGACATCGAGTATCGACATCGAATATCGACATCGACTATCGACATCGAGTATTCGAGTATTGACATCGAGTATCGACATCGAGTATCGACATCGAGTATCGACATCGAGTATCGACATCGAGTATCGACATCGAGTATCGACATCTAGTATCGACATCGAGTATCGACATCGAGTATCGACATCGAGTATCGACATCGAGTATCGACATCGAGTATCGACATCGAGTATCGACATCGAGTATCGACATCGAGTATCGACATCGAGTATCGACATCGAGTATCGACATCGAGTATCGACATCGAGTATCGACATCGAGTATCGACATCGAGTATCGACATCGAATATCGACATCGAGTATCGACATCGAGTATCGACATCGAGTATCGACATCGAGTATCGACATCGAGTATCGACATCGAGTATCGACATCGAGTATCGACATCGAGTATCGACATCGAGTATCGACATCGAGTATCGACATCGAGTATCGACATCGAGTATCGACATCGAGTATCGACATCGAGTATCGACATCGAGTATCGACATCGAGTATCGACATCGAGTATCGACATCGAGTATCGACATCGAGTATCGACATCGAGTATCGACATCGAGTATCGACATCGAGTATCGACATCGAGTATCGACATCGAGTATCGACATCGAGTATCGACATCGAGTATCGACATCGAGTATCGACATCGAGTATCGACATCGAGTATCGACATCGAGTATCGACATCGAGTATCGACATCGAGTATCGACATCGAGTATCGACATCGAGTATCGACATCGAGTATCGACATCGAGTATCGACATCGAGTATCGACATCGAGTATCGACATCGAGTATCGACATCGAGTATCGACATCGAGTATCGACATCGAGTATCGACATCGAGTATCGACATCGAGTATCGACATCGAGTATCGACATCGAGTATCGACATCGAGTATCGACATCGAGTATTGACATCGAGTATCGAAATCGAGTATCGAAATCGAGTATCGAAATCGAGTATCGACATCGATCATCGACATCGGGTATCGACATCGAGTATCGACATCGAGTATCGACATCGAGTATCGACATCGAGTATCGACATCGAGTATCGACATCGAGTATCGACATCGAGTATCGACATCGAGTATCGACATCGAGTATCGACATCGAGTATCGACATCGAGTATCGACATCGAATATCGACATCGAGTATCGACATCGAGTATCGACATCGAGTATCGACATCGAGTATCGACATCGAGTATCGACATCGAGTATCGACATCGAGTATCGACATCGAGTATCGACATCGAGTATCGACATCGAGTATCGACATCGAGTATCGACATCGAGTATCGACATCGAGTATCGACATCGAGTATCGACATCGAGTATCGACATCGAGTATCGACATCGAGTATCGACATCGAGTATCGACATCGAGTATCGACATCGAGTATCGACATCGAGTATCGACATCGAGTATCGACATCGAGTATCGACATCGAGTATCGACATCGAGTATCGACATCGAGTATCGACATCGAGTATCGACATCGAGTATCGACATCGAGTATCGACATCGAGTATCGACATCGAGTATCGACATCGAGTATCGACATCGAGTATCGACATCGAGTATCGACATCGAGTATCGACATCGAGTATCGACATCGAGTATCGACATCGAGTATCGACATCGAGTATCGACATCGAGTATTGACATCGAGTATCGAAATCGAGTATCGAAATCGAGTATCGACATCGATCATCGACATCGGGTATCGACATCGAGTATCGACATCGAGTATCGACATCGAGTATCGACATCGAGTATCGACATCGAGTATCGACATCGAGTATCGACATCGAGTATCGACATCGAGTATCGACATCGAGTATCGACAACGAATATCGACATCGACTATCGACATCGAGTATTGACATCGAGTATCGACATCGAGTATCGACATCGAGTATCGACATCGAGTATCGACATCGAGTATCGACATCGAATATCGACATCGACTATCGACATCGAGTATTGACATCGAGTATCGACATCGAGTATCGACATCGAGTATCGACATCGAGTATCGACATCGAGTATCGACATCGAGTATCGACATCGGGTATCGACATCGAGTATCGACATCGAGTATCGACATCGAGTATCGACATCGAGTATCGACATCAAGTATCGACATCGAGTATCGACAACGAATATCGACATCGACTATCGACATCGAGTATTGACATCCAGTATCGACATCGAGTATCGACATCGAGTATCGACATCGAGTATCGACATCGAGTATCGACATCGAGTATCGACATCGAGTATCGACATCGAGTATCGACATCGAGTATCGACATCGAGTATCGACATCGAGTATCGACATCGAGTATCGACATCGAGTATTGACATCGAGTATCGACATCGAGTATCGACATCGAGTATCGACATCGAGTATCGACATCGAGTATCGACATCGAGTATCGACATCGGGTATCGACATCGAGTATCGACATCGAGTATCGACATCGAGTATCGACATCGAGTATCGACATCAAGTATCGACATCGAGTATCGACAACGAATATCGACATCGACTATCGACATCGAGTATTGACATCGAGTATCGACATCGAGTATCGACATCGAGTATCGACATCGAGTATCGACATCGAGTATTGACATCGAGTATCGACATCGAGTATCGACATCGAGTACCGACATCGAGTATCGACATCAAGTATCGACATCGAGTATCGACAACGAATATCGACATCGACTATCGACATCGAGTATTGACATCGAGTATCGACATCGAGTATGGACATCGAGTATCGACATCGAGTATCGACATCGAGTATCGACATCGAATATCGACATCGACTATCGACATCGAGTATTGACATCGAGTATCGACATCGAGTATCGACATCGAGTATCGACATCGAGTATCGACATCGAGTATCGACATCGAGTATCGACATCGGGTATCGACATCGAGTATCGACATCGAGTATCGACATCGAGTATCGACATCGAGTATCGACATCAAGTATCGACATCGAGTATCGACAACGAATATCGACATCGACTATCGACATCGAGTATTGACATCGAGTATCGACATCGAGTATCGACATCGAGTATCGACATCGAGTATCGACATCGAGTATCGACATCGAGTATCGACATCGAGTATCGACATCGAGTATCGACATCGAGTATCGACATCGAGTATCGACATCGAGTATCGACATCGAGTATCGACATCGAGTATCGACATCGACTATCGACATCGACTATCGACATCGAGTATCGACATCGAGTATCGACATCGAGTATCGACATCGAGTATCGGCTTCGAGTATCGACATCGAGTATCGACATCGAGTATCGACATCGAGTATCGACATCGAGTATTGACATCGAGTATCGAAATCGAGTATCGAAATCGAGTATCGACATCGATCATCGACATCGGGTATCGACATCGAGTATCGACATCGAGTATCGACATCGAGTATCGACATCGAGTATCGACATCGAGTATCGACATCGAGTATCGACAACGAATATCGACATCGACTATCGACATCGAGTATTGACATCGAGTATCGACATCGAGTATCGACATCGAGTATCGACATCGAGTATCGACATCGAGTATCGACATCGAATATCGACATCGACTATCGACATCGAGTATTGACATCGAGTATCGACATCGAGTATCGACATCGAGTATCGACATCGAGTATCGACATCGAGTATCGACATCGGGTATCGACATCGAGTATCGACATCGAGTATCGACATCGAGTATCGACATCGAGTATCGACATCAAGTATCGACATCGAGTATCGACAACGAATATCGACATCGACTATCGACATCGAGTATTGACATCGAGTATCGACATCGAGTATCGACATCGAGTATCGACATCGAGTATCGACATCGAGTATCGACATCGAGTATCGACATCGAGTATCGACATCGAGTATCGACATCGAGTATCGACATCGAGTATCGACATCGAGTATCGACATCGAGTATCGACATCGAGTATTGACATCGAGTATCGACATCGAGTATCGACATCGAGTATCGACATCGAGTATCGACATCTAGTATCGACATCGAGTATCGACATCGGGTATCGACATCGAGTATCGACATCGAGTATCGACATCGAGTATCGACATCGAGTATCGACATCAAGTATCGACATCGAGTATCGACAACGAATATCGACATCGACTATCGACATCGAGTATTGACATCGAGTATCGACATCGAGTATCGACATCGAGTATCGACATCGAGTATCGACATCGAGTATTGACATCGAGTATCGACATCGAGTATCGACATCGAGTACCGACATCGAGTATCGACATCAAGTATCGACATCGAGTATCGACAACGAATATCGACATCGACTATCGACATCGAGTATTGACATCGAGTATCGACATCGAGTATCGACATCGAGTATCGACATCGAGTATCGACATCGAGTATCGACATCGAATATCGACATCGACTATCGACATCGAGTATTCGAGTATTGACATCGAGTATCGACATCGAGTATCGACATCGAGTATCGACATCGAGTATCGACATCGAGTATCGACATCGAGTATCGACATCGAGTATCGACATCGAGTATCGACATCGAGTATCGACATCGAGTATCGACATCGAGTATCGACATCGAGTATCGACATCGAGTATCGACATCGAGTATCGACATCGAGTATCGACATCGAGTATCGACATGGAGTATCGACATCGAGTATCGACATCGAGTATCGACTTCGAGTATCGACATCGAGTATCGACATCGAGTATCGACATCGAGTATCGACATCGAGTATCGACATCGAGTATCGACATCGAGTATCGACATCGAGTATCGACATCGAGTATCGACATCGAGTATCGACATCGAGTATCGACTTCGAGTATCGACATCGAGTATCGACATCGAGTATCGACATCGTGTATCGACATCGAGTATCGACATCGAGTATCGACATCGAGTATCGACATCGAGTATCGACATCGAGTATCGACATCGAGTATCGACATCGAGTATCGACTTCGAGTATCGACATCGAGTATCGACATCGAGTATCGACTTCGAGTATCGACATCGAGTATCGACATCGAGTATCGACATCGAGTATCGACATCGAGTATCGACATCGAGTATCGACATCGAATATCGACATCGAGTATCGACATCGAGTATCGACATCGAGTATCGACATCGAGTATCGACATCGAGTATCGACATCGAGTATCGACATCGAGTATCGACATCGAGTATCGACATCGAGTATCGAGATCGAGTATCGACATCGAGTATCGACATCGAGTATCGACATCGAGTATCGACATCGAGTATCGACTTCGAGTATCGACATCGAGTATCGACATCGAGTATCGACATCGAGTATCGACATCGAGTATCGACATCGAGTATCGACATCGAATATCGACATCGAGTATCGACATCGAGTATCGACATCGAGTATCGACATCGAGTATCGACATCGAGTATCGACATCGAGTATCGACATCGAGTATCGACATCGAGTATCGACATCGAGTATCGACATCGAGTATCGACATCGAGTATCGACATCGAGTATCGACATCGAGTATCGACATCGAGTATCGACATCGAGTATCGACATCGAGTATCGACATCGAGTATCGACATCGAGTATCGACATCGAGTATCGACATCGAGTATCGACATCGAGTATCGACATCGAGTATCGACATCGAGTATCGACATCGAGTATCGACATCGAGTATCGACATCGAGTATCGACATCGAGTATCGACATCGAGTATTGACATCGAGTATCGAAATCGAGTATCGAAATCGAGTATCGACATCGATCATCGACATCGGGTATCGACATCGAGTATCGACATCGAGTATCGACATCGAGTATCGACATCGAGTATCGACATCGAGTATCGACATCGAGTATCGACATCGAGTATCGACATCGAGTATCGACAACGAATATCGACATCGACTATCGACATCGAGTATTGACATCGAGTATCGACATCGAGTATCGACATCGAGTATCGACATCGAGTATCGACATCGAGTATCGACATCGAATATCGACATCGACTATCGACATCGAGTATTGACATCGAGTATCGACATCGAGTATCGACATCGAGTATCGACATCGAGTATCGACATCGAGTATCGACATCGAGTATCGACATCGGGTATCGACATCGAGTATCGACATCGAGTATCGACATCGAGTATCGACATCGAGTATCGACATCAAGTATCGACATCGAGTATCGACAACGAATATCGACATCGACTATCGACATCGAGTATTGACATCCAGTATCGACATCGAGTATCGACATCGAGTATCGACATCGAGTATCGACATCGAGTATCGACATCGAGTATCGACATCGAGTATCGACATCGAGTATCGACATCGAGTATCGACATCGAGTATCGACATCGAGTATCGACATCGAGTATCGACATCGAGTATTGACATCGAGTATCGACATCGAGTATCGACATCGAGTATCGACATCGAGTATCGACATCGAGTATCGACATCGAGTATCGACATCGGGTATCGACATCGAGTATCGACATCGAGTATCGACATCGAGTATCGACATCGAGTATCGACATCAAGTATCGACATCGAGTATCGACAACGAATATCGACATCGACTATCGACATCGAGTATTGACATCGAGTATCGACATCGAGTATCGACATCGAGTATCGACATCGAGTATCGACATCGAGTATTGACATCGAGTATCGACATCGAGTATCGACATCGAGTACCGACATCGAGTATCGACATCAAGTATCGACATCGAGTATCGACATTGAATATCGACATCGACTATCGACATCGAGTATTGACATCGAGTATCGACATCGAGTATGGACATCGAGTATCGACATCGAGTATCGACATCGAGTATCGACATCGAATATCGACATCGACTATCGACATCGAGTATTGACATCGAGTATCGACATCGAGTATCGACATCGAGTATCGACATCGAGTATCGACATCGAGTATCGACATCGAGTATCGACATCGGGTATCGACATCGAGTATCGACATCGAGTATCGACATCGAGTATCGACATCGAGTATCGACATCAAGTATCGACATCGAGTATCGACAACGAATATCGACATCGACTATCGACATCGAGTATTGACATCGAGTATCGACATCGAGTATCGACATCGAGTATCGACATCGAGTATCGACATCGAGTATCGACATCGAGTATCGACATCGAGTATCGACATCGAGTATCGACATCGAGTATCGACATCGAGTATCGACATCGAGTATCGACATCGAGTATCGACATCGAGTATCGACATCGACTATCGACATCGACTATCGACATCGAGTATCGACATCGAGTATCGACATCGAGTATCGACATCGAGTATCGGCTTCGAGTATCGACATCGAGTATCGACATCGAGTATCGACATCGAGTATCGACATCGAGTATTGACATCGAGTATCGAAATCGAGTATCGAAATCGAGTATCGACATCGATCATCGACATCGGGTATCGACATCGAGTATCGACATCGAGTATCGACATCGAGTATCGACATCGAGTATCGACATCGAGTATCGACATCGAGTATCGACAACGAATATCGACATCGACTATCGACATCGAGTATTGACATCGAGTATCGACATCGAGTATCGACATCGAGTATCGACATCGAGTATCGACATCGAGTATCGACATCGAATATCGACATCGACTATCGACATCGAGTATTGACATCGAGTATCGACATCGAGTATCGACATCGAGTATCGACATCGAGTATCGACATCGAGTATCGACATCGGGTATCGACATCGAGTATCGACATCGAGTATCGACATCGAGTATCGACATCGAGTATCGACATCAAGTATCGACATCGAGTATCGACAACGAATATCGACATCGACTATCGACATCGAGTATTGACATCGAGTATCGACATCGAGTATCGACATCGAGTATCGACATCGAGTATCGACATCGAGTATCGACATCGAGTATCGACATCGAGTATCGACATCGAGTATCGACATCGAGTATCGACATCGAGTATCGACATCGAGTATCGACATCGAGTATCGACATCGAGTATTGACATCGAGTATCGACATCGAGTATCGACATCGAGTATCGACATCGAGTATCGACATCTAGTATCGACATCGAGTATCGACATCGGGTATCGACATCGAGTATCGACATCGAGTATCGACATCGAGTATCGACATCGAGTATCGACATCAAGTATCGACATCGAGTATCGACAACGAATATCGACATCGACTATCGACATCGAGTATTGACATCGAGTATCGACATCGAGTATCGACATCGAGTATCGACATCGAGTATCGACATCGAGTATTGACATCGAGTATCGACATCGAGTATCGACATCGAGTACCGACATCGAGTATCGACATCAAGTATCGACATCGAGTATCGACAACGAATATCGACATCGACTATCGACATCGAGTATTGACATCGAGTATCGACATCGAGTATCGACATCGAGTATCGACATCGAGTATCGACATCGAGTATCGACATCGAATATCGACATCGACTATCGACATCGAGTATTCGAGTATTGACATCGAGTATCGACATCGAGTATCGACATCGAGTATCGACATCGAGTATCGACATCGAGTATCGACATCGAGTATCGACATCGAGTATCGACATCGAGTATCGACATCGAGTATCGACATCGAGTATCGACATCGAGTATCGACATCGAGTATCGACATCGAGTATCGACATCGAGTATCGACATCGAGTATCGACATGGAGTATCGACATCGAGTATCGACATCGAGTATCGACTTCGAGTATCGACATCGAGTATCGACATCGAGTATCGACATCGAGTATCGACATCGAGTATCGACATCGAGTATCGACATCGAGTATCGACATCGAGTATCGACATCGAGTATCGACATCGAGTATCGACTTCGAGTATCGACATCGAGTATCGACATCGAGTATCGACATCGTGTATCGACATCGAGTATCGACATCGAGTATCGACATCGAGTATCGACATCGAGTATCGACATCGAGTATCGACATCGAGTATCGACATCGAGTATCGACTTCGAGTATCGACATCGAGTATCGACATCGAGTATCGACTTCGAGTATCGACATCGAGTATCGACATCGAGTATCGACATCAAGTATCGACATCGAGTATCGACATCGAGTATCGACATCGAATATCGACATCGAGTATCGACATCGAGTATCGACATCGAGTATCGACATCGAGTATCGACATCGAGTATCGACATCGAGTATCGACATCGAGTATCGACATCGAGTATCGAGATCGAGTATCGACATCGAGTATCGACATCGAGTATCGACATCGAGTATCGACATCGAGTATCGACTTCGAGTATCGACATCGAGTATCGACATCGAGTATCGACATCGAGTATCGACATCGAGTATCGACATCGAGTATCGACATCGAATATCGACATCGAGTATCGACATCGAGTATCGACATCGAGTATCGACATCGAGTATCGACATCGAGTATCGACATCGAGTATCGACATCGAGTATCGACATCGAGTATCGACATCGAGTATCGACATCGAGTATCGACATCGAGTATCGACATCGAGTATCGACATCGAGTATCGACATCGAGTATCGACATCGAGTATTGACATCGAGTATCGAAATCGAGTATCGAAATCGAGTATCGACATCGAGTATCGACATCGGGTATCGACATCGAGTATCGACATCGAGTACCGACATCGAGTATCGACATCGAGTATCGACATCGAGTATCGACATCGAGTATCGACATCGAGTATCGACATCGAGTATCGACATCGAGTATCGACATCGAGTATCGACATCGAGTATCGACATCGAGTATCGACTTCGAGTATCGACATCGAGTATCGACATCGAGTATCGACTTCGAGTATCGACATCGAGTATCGACATCGAGTATCGACATCGAGTATCGACATCGAGTATCGACATCGAGTATCGACATCGAATATCGACATCGAGTATCGACATCGAGTATCGACATCGAGTATCGACATCGAGTATCGACATCGAGTATCGACATCGAGTATCGACATCGAGTATCGAGATCGAGTATCGACATCGAGTATCGACATCGAGTATCGACATCGAGTATCGACATCGAGTATCGACTTCGAGTATCGACATCGAGTATCGACATCGAGTATCGACATCGAGTATCGACATCGAGTATCGACATCGAGTATCGACATCGAATATCGACATCGAGTATCGACATCGAGTATCGACATCGAGTATCGACATCGAGTATCGACATCGAGTATCGACATCGAGTATCGACATCGAGTATCGACATCGAGTATCGACATCGAGTATCGACATCGAGTATCGACATCGAGTATCGACATCGAGTATCGACATCGAGTATCGACATCGAGTATCGACATCGAGTATTGACATCGAGTATCGAAATCGAGTATCGAAATCGAGTATCGACATCGAGTATCGACATCGGGTATCGACATCGAGTATCGACATCGAGTACCGACATCGAGTATCGACATCGAGTATCGACATCGAGTATCGACATCGAGTATCGACAACGAATATCGACATCGACTATCGACATCGAGTATTGACATCGAGTATCGACATCGAGTATCGACATCGAGTATCGACATCGAGTATCGACATCGAGTATCGACATCGAATATCGACATCGACTATCGACATCGAGTATTGACATCGAGTATCGACATCGAGTATCGACATCGAGTATCGACATCGAGTATCGACATCGAGTATCGACATCGAGTATCGACATCGGGTATCGACATCGAGTATCGACATCGAGTATCGACATCGAGTATCGACATCGAGTATCGACATCAAGTATCGACATCGAGTATCGACAACGAATATCGACATCGACTATCGACATCGAGTATTGACATCGAGTATCGACATCGAGTATCGACATCGAGTATCGACATCGAGTATCGACATCGAGTATCGACATCGAGTATCGACATCGAGTATCGACATCGAGTATCGACATCGAGTATCGACATCGAGTATCGACATCGAGTATCGACATCGAGTATCGACATCGAGTATTGACATCGAGTATCGAAATCGAGTATCGAAATCGAGTATCGACATCGAGTATCGACATCGGGTATCGACATCGAGTATCGACATCGAGTACCGACATCGAGTATCGACATCGAGTATCGACATCGAGTATCGACATCGAGTATCGACAACGAATATCGACATCGACTATCGACATCGAGTATTGACATCGAGTATCGACATCGAGTATCGACATCGAGTATCGACATCGAGTATCGACATCGAGTATCGACATCGAATATCGACATCGACTATCGACATCGAGTATTGACATCGAGTATCGACATCGAGTATCGACATCGAGTATCGACATCGAGTATCGACATCGAGTATCGACATCGAGTATCGACATCGGGTATCGACATCGAGTATCGACATCGAGTATCGACATCGAGTATCGACATCGAGTATCGACATCAAGTATCGACATCGAGTATCGACAACGAATATCGACATCGACTATCGACATCGAGTATTGACATCGAGTATCGACATCGAGTATCGACATCGAGTATCGACATCGAGTATCGACATCGAGTATCGACATCGAGTATCGACATCGAGTATCGACATCGAGTATCGACATCGAGTATCGACATCGAGTATCGACATCGAGTATCGACATCGAGTATCGACATCGACTATCGACATCGACTATCGACATCGAGTATCGACATCGAGTATCGACATCGAGTATCGACATCGAGTATCGACATCGAGTATCGACATCGAGTATCGATATCGAGTATCGACATCGAGTATCGACATCGAGTATCGACATCGAGTATCGACATCGAGTATCGACATCGAGTATCGACATCGAGTATCGACATCGAGTATCGACATCGAGTATCGACATCGAGTATCGACATCGAGTATCGACATCGAGTATCGACATCGAGTATCGACATCGAGTATCGACATCGAGTATCGACATCGAGTATCGACATCGAGTATTGACATCGAGTATCGAAATCGAGTATCGAAATCGAGTATCGACATCGAGTATCGACATCGGGTATCGACATCGAGTATCGACATCGAGTATCGACATCGAGTATCGACATCGAGTATCGACATCGAGTATCGACATCGAGTATCGACATCGAGTATCGACATCGAGTATCGACTTCGAGTATCGACATCGAGTATCGACATCGAGTATCGACATCGAGTATCGACATCGAGTATCGACATCGAGTATCGACTTCGAGTATCGACATCGAGTATCGACATCGAGTATCGACATCGAGTATCGACATCGAGTATCGACATCGAGTATCGACATCGAGTATCGACATCGAGTATCGACATCGAGTATCGACATCGAGTATCGACAACGAATATCGACATCGACTATCGACATCGAGTATCGACATCGAGTATCGACATCGAGTATCGACATCGAGTATCGACATCGAGTATCGACATCGAGTATCGACATCGAGTATCGACATCGAGTATCGACATCGAGTATCGACATCGAGTATCGACATCGAGTATCGACATCGAGTATCGACATCGAGTATCGACATCGAGTATCGACATCGAGTATCGACATCGAGTATCGACTTCGAGTATCGACATCGAGTATCGACATCGAGTATCGACATCGAGTATCGACATCGAGTATCGACATCGAGTATCGACATCGAGTATCGACATCGAGTATCGACATCGAGTATCGACATCGAGTATCGACATCGAGTATCGACATCGAGTATCGACATCGAGTATCGACATCGAGTATCGACATCGAGTATTGACATCGAGTATCGACTTCGAGTATCGACATCGAGTATCGACATCGAGTATCGACATCGAGTATCGACATCGAGTATCGACATCGAGTATCGACATCGAGTATCGACTTCGAGTATCGACATCGAGTATCGACATCGAGTATCGACATCGACATCGAGTATCGACATCGAGTATCGACATCGAGTATCGACATCGAGTATCGACATCGAGTATCGACATCGAGTATCGACATCGAGTATCGACATCGAGTATCGAGATCGAGTATCGACATCGAGTATCGACATCGAGTATCGACATCGAGTATCGACATCGAGTATCGACATCGAGTATCGACTTCGAGTATCGACATCGAGTATCGACATCGAGTATCGACATCGAGTATCGACATCGAGTATCGACATCGAGTATCGACATCGAATATCGACATCGAGTATCGACATCGAGTATCGACATCGAGTATCGACATCGAGTATCGACATCGAGTATCGACATCGAGTATCGACATCGAGTATCGACATCGAGTATCGACATCGAGTATCGACATCGAGTATCGACATCGAGTATCGACATCGAGTATCGACATCGAGTATCGACATCGAGTATCGACATCGAGTATCGACATCGAGTATCGACATCGAGTATTGACATCGAGTATCGAAATCGAGTATCGAAATCGAGTATCGACATCGAGTATCGACATCGGGTATCGACATCGAGTATCGACATCGAGTATCGACATCGAGTATCGACATCGAGTATCGACATCGAGTATCGACATCGAGTATCGACATCGAGTATCGACATCGAGTATCGACATCGAGTATCGACATCGAGTATCGACATCGGGTATCGACATCGAGTATCGACATCGAGTATCGACATCGAGTATCGACATCGAGTATCGACATCAAGTATCGACATCGAGTATCGACAACGAATATCGACATCGACTATCGACATCGAGTATTGACATCGAGTATCGACATCGAGTATCAACATCGAGTATCGACATCGAGTATCGACATCGAGTATCGACATCGAGTATCGACATCGAGTATCGACATCGAGTATCGACATCGAGTATCGACATCGAGTATCGACATCGAGTATCGACATCGAGTATCGACATCGAGTATCGACATCGAGTATCGAGATCGAGTATCGACATCGAGTATCGACATCGAGTATCGACATCGAGTATCGACATCGAGTATCGACTTCGAGTATCGACATCGAGTATCGACATCGAATATCGACATCGAGTATCGACATCGAGTATCGACATCGAGTATCGACATCGAGTATCGACATCGAGTATCGACATCGAGTATCGACATCGAGTATCGACATCGAGTATCGACATCGAGTATCGACATCGAGTATCGACATCGAGTATCGACATCGAGTATCGACATCGAGTATCGACATCGAGTATCGACATCGAGTATCGACATCGAGTATTGACATCGAGTATCGAAATCGAGTATCGACATCGATTATTGACATCGGGTATCGACATCGAGTATCGACATCGAGTATCGACATCGAGTATCGACATCGAGTATCGACATCGAGTATCGACATCGAGTATCGACAACGAATATCGACATCGACTATCGACATCGAGTATTGACATCGAGTATCGACATCGAGTATCGACATCGAGTATCGACATCGAGTATCGACATCGAGTATCGACATCGAATATCAACATCGACTATCGACATCGAGTATTGACATCGAGTATCGACATCGAGTATCGACATCGAGTATCGACATCGAGTATCGACATCGAGTATCGACATCGAGTATCGACATCGGGTATCGACATCGAGTATCGACATCGAGTATCGACATCGAGTATCGACATCGAGTATCGACATCAAGTATCGACATCGAGTATCGACAACGAATATCGACATCGACTATCGACATCGAGTATTGACATCGAGTATCGACATCGAGTATCGACATCGAGTATCGACATCGAGTATCGACATCGAGTATCGACATCGAGTATCGACATCGAGTATCGACATCGAGTATCGACATCGAGTATCGACATCGAGTATCGACATCGAGTATCGACATCGAGTATCGACATCGAGTATCGACATCGAGTATTGACATCGAGTATCGACATCGAGTATCGACATCGAGTATCGACATCGAGTATCGACATCGAGTATCGACATCGAGTATCGACATCGAGTATCGACATCGGGTATCGACATCGAGTATCGACATCGAGTATCGACATCGAGTATCGACATCGAGTATCGACATCAAGTATCGACATCGAGTATCGACAACGAATATCGACATCGACTATCGACATCGAGTATTGACATCGAGTATCGACATCGAGTATCGACATCGAGTATCGACATCGAGTATTGACATCGAGTATTGACATCGAGTATCGACATCGAGTATCGACATCGAGTACCGACATCGAGTATCGACATCAAGTATCGACATCGAGTATCGACAACGAATATCGACATCGACTATCGACATCGAGTATTGACATCGAGTATCGACATCGAGTATCGACATCGAGTATCGACATCGAGTATCGACATCGAGTATCGACATCGAGTATCGACATCGAATATCGACATCGACTATCGATATTGAGTATTGACATCGAGTATCGACATCGAGTATCGACATCGAGTATCGACATCGAGTATCGACATCGAGTATCGACATCGGGTATCGACATCGAGTATCGACATCGAGTATCGACATCGAGTATCGACATCGAGTATCGACATCAAGTATCGACATCGAGTATCGACAACGAATATCGACATCGACTATCGACATCGAGTATTGACATCGAGTATCGACATCGAGTATCGACATCGAGTATCGACATCGAGTATCGACATCGAGTATCGACATCGAGTATCGACATCGAGTATCGACATCGAGTATCGACATCGAGTATCGACATCGAGTATCGACATCGAGTATCGACATCGAGTATCGACATCGACTATCGACATCGACTATCGACATTGAGTATCGACATCGAGTATCGACATCGAGTATCGACATCGAGTATCGGCTTCGAGTATCGACATCGAGTATCGACATCGAGTATCGACATCGAGTATCGACTTCGAGTATCGACATCGAGTATCGACATCGAGTATCGACATCGAGTATCGACATCGAGTATCGACATCGAGTATCGACATCGAGTATCGACATCGAGTATCGACTTCGAGTATCGACATCGAGTATCGACATCGAGTATCGACATCGAGTATCGACATCGAGTATCGACATCGAGTATCGACATCGAGTATCGACATCGAGTATCGACATCGAGTATCGACTTCGAGTATCGACATCGAGTATCGACATCGAGTATCGACATCGAGTATCGACATCGAGTATCGACATCGAATATCGACTTCGAGTATCGACATCGAGTATCGACATCGAGTATCGACATCGAGTATCGACATCGAGTATCGACATCGAGTATCGACATCGAGTATCGACATCGAGTATCGACATCGAGTATCGACATCGAGTATCGACATCGAGTATCGACATCGAGTATCGACATCGAGTATCGACTTCGAGTATCGACATCGAGTATCGACATCGAGTATCGACTTCGAGTATCGACATCGAGTATCGACATCGAGTATCGACATCGAGTATCGACATCGACTATCGACATCGAGTATCGACTTCGAGTATCGACATCGAGTATCGACATCGAGTATCGACATCGAGTATCGACTTCGAGTATCGACATCGAGTATCGACATCGAGTATCGACATCGAGTATCGACATCGAGTATCGACATCGAGTATCGACATCGAGTATCGACATCGAGTATCGACATCGAGTATCGACATCGAGTATCGACATCGAGTATCGACATCGAGTATCGACTTCGAGTATCGACATCGAGTATCGAGATCGAGTATCGACATCGAGTATCGACATCGAGTATCGACATCGAGTATCGACATCGAGTATCGACATCGAGTATCGACATCGAGTATCGACATCGAGTATCGACATCGAGTATCGACATCGAGTATCGACATCGAGTATCGACTTCGAGTATCGACATCGAGTATCGACATCGAGTATCGACATCGAGTATCGACATCGAGTATCGACATCGAGTATCGACATCGAGTATCGAGATCGAGTATCGACATCGAGTATCGACATCGAGTATCGACATCGAGTATCGACATCGAGTATCGACATCGAGTATCGACATCGAGTATCGACATCGAGTATCGACATCGAGTATCGACATCGAGTATCGACATCGAGTATCGACATCGAGTATCGAGATCGAGTATCGACATCGAGTATCGACATCGAGTATCGACATCGAGTATCGACTTCGAGTATCGACTTCGAGTATCGACATCGAGTATCGACATCGAGTATCGACATCGAGTATCGACATCGAGTATCGACATCGAGTATCGACATCGAGTATCGACATCGAATATCGACATCGAGTATCGACATCGAGTATCGACATCGAGTATCGACATCGAGTATCGACATCGAGTATCGACATCGAGTATCGACATCGAGTATCGACATCGAGTATCGACATCGAGTATCGACATCGAGTATCGAGATCGAGTATCGACATCGAGTATCGACATCGAGTATCGACATCGAGTATCGACATCGAGTATCGACTTTGAGTATCGACATCGAGTATCGACATCGAGTATCGACATCGAGTATCGACATCGAGTATCGACATCGAGTATCGACATCGAATATCGACATCGAGTATCGACATCGAGTATCGACATCGAGTATCGACATCGAGTATCGACATCGAGTATCGACATCGAGTATCGACATCGAGTATCGACATCGAGTATCGACATCGAGTATCGACATCGAGTATCGACATCGAGTATCGACATCGAGTATCGACATCGAGTATCGACATCGAGTATCGACATCGAGTATCGACATCGAGTATCGACATCGAGTATCGACATCGAGTATCGACATCGAGTATCGACATCGAGTATCGACATCGAGTATCGACATCGAGTATCTACATCGAGTATCGACATCGAGTATCGACATCGAGTATCGACATCGAGTATCGACATCGAGTATCGACATCGAGTATCGACATCGAGTATCGACATCGAGTATCGACATCGAGTATCGACATCGAGTATCGACATCGACTATCGACATCGACTATCGACATCGAGTATCGACATCGAGTATCGACATCGAGTATCGACATCGAGTATCGACATCGAGTATCGACATCGAGTATCGATATCGAGTATCGACATCGAGTATCGACATCGAGTATCGACATCGAGTATCGACATCGAGTATCGACATCGAGTATCGACATCGAGTATCGACATCGAGTATCGACATCGAGTATCGACATCGAGTATCGACATCGAGTATCGACATCGAGTATCGACATCGAGTATTGACATCGAGTATCGAAATCGAGTATCGACATCGAGTATCGACATCGAGTATCGACATCGAGTATCGACATCGAGTATCGACATCGAGTATCGACATCGAGTATCGACATCGAGTATCGACATCGAGTATCGACATCGAGTATCGACATCGGGTATCGACATCGAGTATCGACATCGAGTATCGACATCGAGTATCGACATCGAGTATCGACATCAAGTATCGACATCGAGTATCGACAACGAATATCGACATCGACTATCGACATCGAGTATTGACATCGAGTATCGACATCGAGTATCGACATCGAGTATCGACATCGAGTATCGACATCGAGTATCGACATCGAGTATCGACATCGAGTATCGACATCGAGTATCGACATCGAGTATCGACATCGAGTATCGACATCGAGTATCGACATCGAGTATCGACATCGAGTATCGACATCGAGTATCGACATCGAGTATCGACATCGAGTATCGACATCGAGTATCGACATCGAGTATCGACATCGAGTATCGACATCGAGTATCGACATCGAGTATCGACATCGAGTATCGACATCGAGTATCGACATCGAGTATCGACATCGAGTATCGACATCGAATATCGACATCGAGTATCGACATCGAGTATCGACATCGAGTATCGACATCGAGTATCGACATCGAGTATCGACATCGAGTATCGACATCGAGTATCGACATCGAGTATCGACATCGAGTATCGACATCGAGTATCGACATCGAGTATGGACATCGAGTATCGACATCGAGTATCGACATCGAGTATCGACATCGAGTATCGACATCGAGTATCGACATCGAGTATCGACATCGAGTATCGACATCGAGTATCGACATCGAGTATCGACATCGAGTATCGACATCGAGTATCGACATCGAGTATCGACATCGAGTATCGACATCGAGTATCGACATCGAGTATCGACATCGAGTATCGACATCGAGTATCGACATCGAGTATCGACATCGAGTATCGACATCGAGTATCGACATCGAGTATCGACATCGAGTATCGACATCGAGTATCGACATCGAGTATCGACATCGAGTATCGACATCGAGTATCGACATCGAGTATCGACATCGAGTATCGACATCGAGTATCGACATCGAGTATCGACATCGAGTATCGACATCGAGTATCGACATCGAGTATCGACATCGAGTATCGACATCGAGTATCGATATCGAGTATCGACATCGAGTATCGACATCGAGTATCGACATCGAGTATCGACATCGAGTATCGACATCGAGTATCGACATCGAGTATCGACATCGAGTATCGACATCGAGTATCGACATCGAGTATCGACATCGAGTATCGACATCGAGTATCGACATCGAGTATCGACATCGAGTATCGACATCGAGTATTGACATCGAGTATCGAAATCGAGTATCGACATCGAGTATCGACATCGGGTATCGACATCGAGTATCGACATCGAGTATCGACATCGAGTATCGACATCGAGTATCGACATCGAGTATCGACATCGAGTATCGACATCAGGTATCGACATCGAGTATCGACATCGAGTATCGACATCGAGTATCGACATCGAGTATCGACATCGAGTATCGACATCGAGTATCGACATCGAGTATCGACATCGAGTATCGACATCGAGTATCGACATCGAGTATCGACATCGAATATCGACATCGAGTATCGACATCGAGTATCGACATCGAGTATCGACATCGAGTATCGACATCGAGTATCGACATCGAGTATCGACATCGAGTATCGACATCGAGTATCGACATCGAGTATCGACATCGAGTATGGACATCGAGTATCGACATCGAGTATCGACATCGAGTATCGACATCGAGTATCGACATCGAGTATCGACATCGAGTATCGACATCGAGTATCGACATCGAGTATCGACATCGAGTATCGACATCGAGTATCGACATCGAGTATCGACATCGAGTATCGACATCGAGTATCGACATCGAATATCGAAATCGAGTATCGACATCGAGTATCGACATCGAGTATCGACATCGAGTATCGACATCGAGTATCGACATCGAGTATCGACATCGAGTATCGACATCGAGTATCGACATCGAGTATCGACATCGAGTATCGACATCGAGTATCGACATCGAGTATCGACATCGAGTATCGACATCGAGTATCGACATCGAGTATCGACATCGAGTATCGACATCGAGTATCGACATCGAGTATCGACATCGAGTATCGACATCGAGTATCGACATCGAGTATCGACATCGAGTATCGACATCGAGTATCGACATCGAGTATCGACATCGAGTATCGACATCGAGTATCGACATCGAGTATCGATATCGAGTATCGACATCGAGTATCGACATCGAGTATCGACATCGAGTATCGACATCGAGTATCGACATCGAGTATCGACATCGAGTATCGACATCGAGTATCGACATCGAGTATCGACATCGAGTATCGACATCGAGTATCGACATCGAGTATCGACATCGAGTATCGACATCGAGTATTGACATCGAGTATCGAAATCGAGTATCGACATCGAGTATCGACATCGGGTATCGACATCGAGTATCGACATCGAGTATCGACATCGAGTATCGACATCGAGTATCGACATCGAGTATCGACATCGAGTATCGACATCAGGTATCGACATCGAGTATCGACATCGAGTATCGACATCGAGTATCGACATCGAGTATCGACATCGAGTATCGACATCGAGTATCGACATCGAGTATCGACATCGAATATCGACATCGACTATCGACATCGAGTATTGACATCGAGTATCGACATCGAGTATCGACATCGAGTATCGACATCGAGTATCGACATCGAGTATCGACATCGAGTATCGACATCGAGTATCGACATCGGGTATCGACATCGAGTATCGACATCGAGTATCGACATCGAGTATCGACATCGAGTATCGACATCAAGTATCGACATCGAGTATCGACATCAAGTATCGACATCGAGTATCGACAACGAATATCGACATCGACTATCGACATCGAGTATTGACATCGAGTATCGACATCGAGTATCGACATCGAGTATCGACATCGAGTATCGACATCGAGTATCGACATCGAGTATCGACATCGAGTATCGACATCGAGTATCGACATCGAGTATCGACATCGAGTATTGACATCGAGTATCGAAATCGAGTATCGACATCGAGTATCGACATCGAGTATCGACATCGAGTATCGACATCGACTATCGACATCGACTATCGACATCGAGTATCGACATCGAGTATCGACATCGAGTATCGACATCGAGTATCGACATCGAGTATCGACATCGAGTATCGACATCGAGTATCGATATCGAGTATCGACATCGAGTATCGACATCGAGTATCGACATCGAGTATCGACATCGAGTATCGACATCGAGTATCGACATCGAGTATCGACATCGAGTATCGACATCGAGTATCGACATCGAGTATCGACATCGAGTATCGACATCGAGTATCGACATCGAGTATCGACATCGAGTATCGACATCGAGTATCGACATCGAGTATCGACATCGAGTATTGACATCGAGTATCGAAATCGAGTATCGAAATCGAGTATCGACATCGAGTATCGACATCGGGTATCGACATCGAGTATCGACATCGAGTATCGACATCGAGTATCGACATCGAGTATCGACATCGAGTATCGACATCGAGTATCGACATCGAGTATCGACATCGAGTATCGACATCGAGTATCGACATCGAGTATCGACATCGAGTATCGACTTCGAGTATCGACATCGAGTATCGACATCGAGTATCGACATCGAGTATCGACATCGAGTATCGACATCGAGTATCGACTTCGAGTATCGACATCGAGTATCGACATCGAGTATCGACATCGAGTATCGACATCGAGTATCGACATCGAGTATCGACATCGAGTATCGACATCGAGTATCGACATCGAGTATCGACAACGAATATCGACATCGACTATCGACATCGAGTATCGACATCGAGTATCGACATCGAGTATCGACATCGAGTATCGACATCGAGTATCGACATCGAGTATCGACATCGAGTATCGACATCGAGTATCGACATCGAGTATCGACATCGAGTATCGACATCGAGTATCGACATCGAGTATCGACATCGAGTATCGACATCGAGTATCGACATCGAGTATCGACATCGAGTATCGACATCGAGTATCGACATCGAGTATCGACATCGAGTATCGACATCGAGTATCGACATCGAGTATCGACATCGACATCGAGTATCGACATCGAGTATCGACATCGAGTATCGACATCGAGTATCGACATCGAGTATCGACATCGAGTATCGACATCGACTATCGACATCGAGTATCGACATCGAGTATCGACATCGACTATCGACATCGAGTATCGACATCGAGTATCGACATCGAGTATCGACATCGAGTATCGACATCGAGTATCGACATCGAGTATCGACATCGAGTATCGACATCGAGTATCGACATCGAGTATCGACATCGAGTATCGACATCGAGTATCGACATCGAGTATCGACATCGAGTATCGACATCGAGTATCGACATCGAGTATCGACATCGAGTATCGACATCGAGTATCGACATCGAGTATCGACATCGAGTATCGACATCGAGTATCGACATCGAGTATCGACATCGAGTATCGACATCGAGTATCGACATCGAGTATTGACATCGAGTATCGAAATCGAGTATCGACATCGAGTATCGACATCGAGTATCGACATCGAGTATCGACATCGAGTATCGACATCGAGTATCGACATCGAGTATCGACATCGAGTATCGACATCGAGTATCGACATCGACTATCGACATCGACTATCGACATCGAGTATCGACATCGAGTATCGACATCGAGTATCGACATCGAGTATCGACATCGAGTATCGACATCGAGTATCGACATCGAGTATCGATATCGAGTATCGACATCGAGTATCGACATCGAGTATCGACATCGAGTATCGACATCGAGTATCGACATCGAGTATCGACATCGAGTATCGACATCGAGTATCGACATCGAGTATCGACATCGAGTATCGACATCGAGTATCGACATCGAGTATCGACATCGAGTATCGACATCGAGTATCGACATCGAGTATCGACATCGAGTATCGACATCGAGTATTGACATCGAGTATCGAAATCGAGTATCGAAATCGAGTATCGACATCGAGTATCGACATCGGGTATCGACATCGAGTATCGACATCGAGTATCGACATCGAGTATCGACATCGAGTATCGACATCGAGTATCGACATCGAGTATCGACATCGAGTATCGACATCGAGTATCGACATCGAGTATCGACATCGAGTATCGACATCGAGTATCGACTTCGAGTATCGACATCGAGTATCGACATCGAGTATCGACATCGAGTATCGACATCGAGTATCGACATCGAGTATCGACATCGAGTATCGACATCGAGTATCGACATCGAGTATCGACATCGAGTATCGACATGGAGTATCGACATGGAGTATCGACATCGAGTATCGACATCGAGTATCGACTTCGAGTATCGACATCGAGTATCGACATCGAGTATCGACATCGAGTATCGACATCGAGTATCGACATCGAGTATCGACATCGAGTATTGACATCGAGTATCGAAATCGAGTATCGAAATCGAGTATCGACATCGAGTATCGACATCGGGTATCGACATCGAGTATCGACATCGAGTATCGACATCGAGTATCGACATCGAGTATCGACATCGAGTATCGACATCGAGTATCGACATCGAGTATCGACATCGAGTATCGACATCGAGTATCGACATCGAGTATCGACATCGAGTATCGACATCGAGTATCGACATCGAGTATCGACATCGAGTATCGACATCGAGTATCGACATCGAGTATCGACATCGAGTATCGACATCGAGTATCGACATCGAGTATCGACATCGAGTATCGACATCGAGTATCGACATCGAGTATCGACATCGAGTATCGACATCGAGTATCGACATCGAGTATCGACATCGAGTATCGACATCGAGTATCGACATCGAGTATCGACATCGAGTATCGACATCGAGTATCGACATCGAGTATCGACATCGAGTATCGACATCGAGTATCGACATCGAGTCTCGACATCGAGTATCGACATCGAGTATCGACATCGAGTATCGACATCGAGTATCGACATCGAGTATCGACATCGAGTATCGACATCGAGTATCGACATCGAGTATCGACATCGAGTATCGACATCGAGTATCGACATCGAGTATCGACATCGAGTATCGACATCGAGTATCGACATCGAGTATCGACATCGAGTATCGACATCGAGTATCGACATCGAGTATCGACATCGAGTATCGACATCGAGTATCGACATCGAGTATCGACATCGAGTATCGACATCGAGTATCGACATCGAGTATCGACATCGAGTATCGACATCGAGTATCGACATCGAGTATCGACATCGAATATCGACATCGAATATCGACATCGAGTATCGACATCGAGTATCGACATCGAGTATCGACATCGAGTATCGACATCGAGTATCGACATCGAGTATCGACATCGAGTATCGACATCGAGTATCGACATCGAATATCGACATCGAGTATCGACATCGAGTATCGACTTCGAGTATCGACATCGAGTATCGACATCGAGTATCGACATCGAGTATCGACATCGAGTATCGACATCGAGTATCGACATCGAGTATCGACATCGAGTATCGACATCGAGTATCGACATCGAGTATCGACATCGAGTATCGACATCGAGTATCGACATCGAGTATCGACATCGAGTATCGACATCGAGTATCGACATCGAGTATCGACATCGAGTATCGACATCGAGTATCGACATCGAATATCGACATCGAGTATCGACATCGAGTATCGACATGGAGTATCGACATCGAGTATCGACATCGAGTATCGACATCGAGTATCGACATCGAGTATCGACATCGAGTATCGACATCGAGTATCGACATCGAGTATCGACATCGAGTATCGACATCGAGTATCGACATCGAGTATCGACATCGAGTATCGACATCGAGTATCGACATCGAGTAT